>JAJJMC010031056.1:5099712-5145494 GCA_023531435.1 Papaver californicum
GGTGACTTGTTTAATTCCTCTATACTCTTCTATCTAATTATTTTTATGGGTTTTAAGAAACCCATCTCCATGTTCTAATTAATTTGTAGCTAGGGTTTAATGTCGAAACCACTTACAGTTTTAGATCAATTAAATAAAATATTTGATATAGACCATTATGATTTGAATATATTAATTTCCATGATTTTGATTTATTAAATTTCATTAAACAATTGTGATGTCGTTTGATGGTACATGCTTGGCCTAGGTTTTTGATGTTCCATGCTTCTGGTATACAGTTGTTGTTTTGAAAATCTACTTGTTGCAAATATATTTGTCTACTTATTTGATATTTCATGCTTGGGTTAAATCCTTTGATGGGGTATGCTTAGAATAGTCAGGTATTATCTGTGGACCTAAAATTAGTTTCGTACAATTTTCTCGCTAACGCAATTTTATGGTGTATGCTTGAGACTAGGGCTTTTTGATGCACCATGTTTAGGGCGTCCCAGTGATATTTGCGACTCTAAATATTCATGAGTTATATTTCACTTCAGTAATTAAATAGAAATAGTGGTGGATACTGAAAACCCTGGTTACCGACTCTCTCATTAGATTTATTTTTACTAGTTTAGTTTGTTTTATTATTTTATCTAAAAACCCAAAAATATTATTCCTTTTGGTTAGTTTATTAGAGATATTAATTGCAGTATTTCCCCGCTCTCTGTGGGTTCGACCCGTACTTGCCGTTGTCTACTAGTTAGACGTCGTGCGATTGTGGTTATTTATAGAGGGTAATATCAAATCCCATCACTGACCCACTTACTTTTCAAAAGATAATACTCGTATCTAATAACCTAAGCACCTCGGTTCTAAATACTTCTTTCATGTTAGGTTTAAGTCAACGTTGCATCTCCCTAGAAGGTTTGGTGTCATTCTATAAATAAATCAGATGCATACAAACAATAAGACTTATACACGTATTGTCTGCGGTCCACCTTAAAGCTTCCTTATTGTCTTGAAGTACTTTTACTAGCCTACTTTCCTGATTATTATCCAAGTCAGATACTACAATCACAGGAAAAGTATCATATGGGACAAACACATATTTTAGAGTATCTGGTAGTTGTTTCAGGTCCAACTTAGGAGGCTCTTCTAAAGTGGGAAGTAAGGTAGAACTAGAAAATGGTAGCGGTTCGAAATTAGTTTTCCACCTACTAGTATCTAACACGAGGCTAGAATCTAACATAGCATTCATGATGAAAATCTAGGCCAAAATGGGATAGACAGCTCTCCAATGGATCTTCGGACAAGATGTTCGGTAATGACTCCTGAATTAAAGTTTCTATCATGTTCACCTTTTCAATGTACGTGTCATGTAGCTTAGGGGGTTGCTTACTAATATTAAAAATATTCATCTCAATAGTCATATTACCAAAAGATAAATTCATAATACCATTTTGACAGTTAATGATCGCATTAGATGTAGCTAAAAATGGACGACCTAATATCACATGTATCTGGTTCTTTGAATGAGGGATAAGTTGGGTATCTAGGACAACAAAATCCACTGGATAAATAAACTTGTCGACCTCAATAAGTACAACCTTGATAATGCCATGAGGAATTTTCACAGACCTATCAGTTAACTGAAATGTTATCTGGGTAGGTTTTAACTCACCAAGTCCTAGATGGAGGTACACATGGTATGGAAGTAAGTTCACACTGGCTCCTAATGGTAGTTACTTATTGTGCAAGAAATGGTAGGGAACCTAGGTCTTTGTACTTAGGAGTTGTGTTGTTCTGGATTATCGAACTCACATGACTAGCTAAAAAGGTTTTTTTATGTACAATAAGCTTTCGCTTTCGCATACAAAGATCCTTAAGGAACTTGGCATAAGTAGGAATCTTCTTCATTGTTTCTAATAAATGATTATTAATGTTAACTTGCTTAAAAATCTCTAATATATCATTAAAATTTGATTCCTTCTTCGTTGGAACTAGCAATTGTGGGAATAGGGCTCTGGGAACAAAATCAGGCTTAGTAGGGACCGAATTGGACTTTTTAGAGACTTTATCAGGGTTTGACTAGGAAAAAACAAAGTCAAACCGTGGATGTAGGTTTTAACACCGAACCACGTAAAAATCCTTTGTGTTCTTCATTTTCTTTATGATTGTGTGAATTCAGACTATTAATCTTGATTGTAACCTTAGAGAGAGTTGTGTGAGATAAGTATTTGGGTGTGCTGTAGGATTTCCTGCAGCTACATTTTGGCGCTAGAAATAGGGATGTGAACGGTTGAGCATTAAGAGTTTTACTTTATCTTATTTGGTTCTCAATAAAAATTTAGATCCAAGAACTTTGAAGCATTGTTTGAAAAAAGGGAGTGTTAAATCTCGTTTGTTTTGCAAGAGAAATCTAAGATCCGAGTTCCTAAAGCAAGTCTCTAGGAAAGCGTTGATTTAAAGAAAAAGTTCAGAAAACTAGGGTTCTAAATATATGAAGTTGTAGATCTGATTTTAGGGTTTGAAGTTCTAAAAATTTGAAAGTTCATTTCAAATTTATCTTTAAAAACTTTGGGGTTTCATAAGAAAATTTAGGGTTACTTTCAAAATAATGTTTGCTTGATGTCGTGAATCTTCAAAGTTTTTGTGAAAAAGCGGTGAATCTTCATAATAATACTTGAAAATGCAAGTTTTCAAAATCATAGGATTTTTTACATAGGAATCGTAGGGTTAACTTTTCAGAACTCATTAAAGAGAACATCAAAATCATTTTTCTCACTGTGCAGGTTTCAGAAGGGAAAAAATAGCGTCAAAAGCAAACAAAGGCACAAATAACGAACCGCGAAGGAGTTCTAGGATCCACTCAAGACAGTTAGGGGAAAAAAGGATCAGACCACCAGTTGGCGAAGTGGGAGAGAGAAGAAATCGAATTAGAGAAGATAGGAGATCGGATATGAGCACCCATCAAGATGGAAACATAAGAATATAGGATCGTGGACCTAATAATATCTATACATCTGACGATGAAGAGATCATGACCGCAGAAGAGTTGAAAGTGAAGCTCGCCAAAATGAAGGAGGCGAGAAGAACCTATTCCAAGAATAAGAGTTACTGAGGCAACAAAACATGGAGCTCAAATAAGAGATTCTAAAGCTACAGGAGAAAGCACCAGAAAGATCAAATTCACCTATGTCAGGCACAAGTAGGCGAAAGGAACAACAACCAAATAAGCGAAGAGAAGGTCAATGGGAAAATTCAGAAGAACGTGTAGCAAAGAAACACCTAGAGGAGATGGATCGACAGCTAAAAAAGACCAAAGAAAAGAATGTGAATGAAGAATATGGACCAAGCGAACCATGAAGTTTTGAAGGAACTAAAGAGTATGCGAGCAATGTTTCGTAGACACCAGAACAATGAGAAGGGGCAACATCTAACAGATGTGATAGCCGAGGAAAAGTGATCTCCCTTTAGCGTTCAAATATCGAATGCAGCTTTACCTGCGAAGTGTACAATGCCGGTATTTGGGAATATGTTTGACGGAACCGAAAGTGCGATTCAACATATCAAGGCTTATAAACGATCAATGTTGCAGTGGGAGAAAAAAGATGAGTTCATGTGCAAGTATTTTCCCTCCGTTTGAAAGGAAAAGTGTTTAAAAGGAAAACCATCGCGTCTTTCCACGAACTTGAGAAGGTATTTCTCGTAGCATACATGCATAACAATTTGTTGAGGCATGCAGTAGAAAATTGTTAAGTTTAAAGAAAAAATTTGGCGAAAGTCTGCAAAGTCTTGTCACTAGATGAAAGACCTTGTGTATTAAAGTCATGGGTCACGAGATTGAAATGAATTTGGTTCGGAGCTTCGTTAATGCTTTATTCCTAACAGATTTGTTGTATATGGCCATATTCAAGCAGAAGAATAAGTTGACCATGCAGGAACTTTGGGAATTCCATGCAGAGTACATTGCTTTAGAAGAAATACAAAATGAAGTAGCTTCGTAGCCCGCAGCGATGAAAAAGGTCATCTTCCAAAATCTCGCGAATGTTCAGCGAACATCAAATGCAATTGGCGAAATACCACAAGTAGATTATTGGGATATCTATCGATATGAGCAGCAACAAGCACCTCAGCGAGACATGCAACCAAGTAGAAGCCGGGCAAGTAATGATGAAAGAAGATTCCAGAGACAGTGGGAACATCCCTCTCAGAAAGAAAGGTTCAATGATCAGAGATTTGAAGGGAGAAAACCTAATGCCCCAAGGTATGATGACATAAAGCTACCAAGATTGAGTTCACCTTTAGCAGTTATCATGCGTTATATTGAAGAAAACAAGATTGTAAATATCTCATATCCATACTATCGAGGAGTAGAGACATCCTTCACCAGGTATGCTAATAAATTCTACGAATATCATCAATTCCATGGACATACTACTAACAACTGCAGGGATGTGTGAAGAATAGTACTACGATTGATAGAGTAGGAAAAGCTTCACGAATTCATCAGTGATCTACGAGCGCCACAACCTTCACAAGTAAAACCTGAAGCGCCGCGAGTGCATAGGATAAAGATTGAGTAAGGATCAAACTACCTTCACTGCAACTCCATCGTACATTCAGCGAAAGCAGAGGCGAATTTCCACAACAATATCATGAGTAAAGTGCACAAGCGGGACCATGAAGGAAAGGAATTTTTTAGCGTTGAAAAAAACACGCCATTGGAGAAGTGGATGACTCAGCCAATTGCATTTTCAACGTTCGAAGCACCAGAAACTGGAAAGTTAATTTGTGTTTACGCTAAAGATAAGCAAGTGGGCAGTGGACAAGGTTTTGGTAGATACAGGGAGTTTTATGGATATCATATTTTACAGCACCTTCAAGCGAATAGATTTCCTGGATTCGGCCCTTGTCCCTTTAAACTACAATATCTACGGCTTCAGTGGAGCACCGTCGAGACCTAAAGGAGGATTTACCATGATCATATATTTGGGAAAAATGGAAAAAATCACTACCTTTTGCATAGTGGATGTTGAGTCACCATATAATGTCATCGTCGGGATACCATGGGTTCATAGAATCAAAGGAGTAGCGTCAACCTATCATCAATGCTTTTGTTTTCCAAAGCCATATGTAGTGGAGGAAGTTAAGGGAGATCCTACCGAAGCAAAGCCGTGCAATGAAGCTGTCCGCTAGTACAAGACACGTGTTGATAAGATCAAGCAAATGAGGAAAAAGGCCAACGAAGACAAAAAAGAGCTGAAAATGCAGATATACGAGGTGAACGCGGCAAATGAAAATGCGGTCCCAAACGAATTCTCAGGCGAGGAAGGTTCGTTGGTACATCAATTAAAGGGCCCCACTCCTCTCGGAGAACCAACGATGAACTTCATAGCTGCAGAGCCTACCATGGACATAAATTTGGGAACTAAGGATGAGCCAAAAATGGTCAAAATTGGGACGAGGTTGAGCAAGGGAGAAGAGGAAAGGTTGGAACAGTTTTTGCGAGAATATGTAGATGTATTCGTATGGAAAATAGAGGAAATGCCAGGAATTGATCATTTGGTGGCCTGTCATCGATTGGATATTGATCCGAAGATGAAGCCTTTCAAGCAGAGAATCCGGAAAGTTGCAACAGTCTACCACAAAGCAATATAGGAAGAGCTAAAGAAAATGAGTGAGTCAGGTATAATCAGACCAGCGAAGTATTCTCAATGGATTGCGAACATGGTAGTCGTTCCAAAGAGAAACAAATGGATCAGAATTTGTATTGACTTTAGCGATTTGAACAACACATGTCCGAAAGATAACTTTCCTCTGCCAGACATACCTCATATGGTAAAATCCGCGACGGGTTATGAGACGCTCTTCCTCATGGATAGATATTCAGGCTATAAACAGATACCACTTGTTGAAGAAAATCAGGAGCGTACATCTTTCTTCACCCCTAGAGAGTTATATTGTTACACAAGAATGCCCTTTGGGTTGAAGAACGCGGGACCTACTTATCAACGAATGGTGGAGAATTTATTTGCTCAATGGGTACATTCCACACTGGAAGTATATGTAGATGACATGTTGGTGAAAAGTAGAAAGTCTAAAGATCTTGTGAAAGACCTTAAGGAGATTTTTGATCAGATGCGTAAGTTCCAAATGAAGATCAATCCGTCCAAATGTATTTTTGGGGTGCCTTCGGGAAAATTCTTGGGATGCATAGTTTCAAAGAATGGGATAGAACTCGATCTAGCGAAAATACAAGCAATCAGGGACATGCCAACTCCAGCAACATTGAAGGACGTGCAAAAGCTAAATGGACAACTCACATCCTTAGGAAGATTTATCACTAGATCCTCGGATAAGTGTAATCCATTCTTTGATACTTTAAAAAAAGGAGCCAAATCCGCATGGACAGAGGAATGTGAACAAGCGCTTCAAAGTATAAAAGAGTACCTTGCGAATTTTTCAGTGCTTCAAAGACCTGAACCTGGCAAAGTTCTTTTAGTGCATCTCGCGGAAACTTCGAATGCTATCAGTGCAGTTTGGTTCGAACGGATGAAGGAGTTGAAAAGCCCATATACTACATCAGCAAAACTCTTGGTTTGTGATGCGTCGGAAAACCGACTTTGTTTTACCGCAAGCGCACAATGTCGAAAGATGTAGACAAGAGCAAATACGGTTCGTTCCCACGAGGAGTTTGGATTAAAATACTTTTTAGGTTTTATTTATAAAGAATTAAATTAACTAATGAATTAAAATTATTTAATAAAGTTTGAAAACAATAAGAGGAAAACGTTAAGGTTCTGGGAATCCGTTGTAGATTAGGGTTTAATTGTGTTCGTCACATAGGGTCTCAATTTTACTCATGTACAGTATCAAATCTAGCTACTAATACACGAAAGATTTTTAATTAAGCACTAAAGAAAGAATTTTCGAAAAGAATTGTTTGTTCTCAACCTAAAGTAGAATTTCGAAGTACTAAATATACGGGGCATAAAGAGTCAAAGAATATTCATAAAAGGATTTAATACGAGGTTTCAACGAGTCCTTCTACTAATCAAAAAATGAACTATACGTGGCATAGAACATGAAAAATCATCGAGACGGTAAAACGTTGAGAGAGAGACAAATTAATAATATTTAGTTCATACAGTAAATAACCCTAGTATCGAAACACAAATAAAACCATCCCTACAAGTTCATCCTTTCGCCCTAACAAGGGAATTAGCCCAACATGGCTTTCTCAAAAACCATGAAAATTAATAAAAAGAAATACAAACTATCCCTTTAATCGTTTGTGTACTCGCCCAAAAGTTCTCTGCCCAACGTCTGCAAAGTCTGTGCACGTCCGAGTATATGTATGTCCAGGTATATGAGTGTATATATAGCCAACAAAAACCTTTTCCGTGTACAACTCAACTTCCTTGTCATACAAGGATGAGTTCTTTTCCTAACTTCTCACGCACGAATTCTATCCAAAGTCAGACCCACTTTCCTTAACTTGAGCCACACACTTCTATCGTCACAGCCTCATGGCAGCAACTTGTCTTCTATCACGGCATAATCATCACCGAGTTCTCATCATCTCCAGCCATTAACGGCAGCAAGAAGCAACAACTTTCATCCCCATCACAGGCCAGGCTCACCATCAACAACATCATCTCTATTGAATCACCATCAACAAAATACTAACTTCAGTCACGACACCAATAATCTCGAGCTCATCTGCCAAGCTCAAGTTTGCTTCACCATCTCTCGAGCTATCAGGAATAAATACCATCAACTTTCAAGCTCGAGCTCCATCGTCTACTCAACTGCAATGGTCTCATTTCCATCCACTACCAGCACCTTCCTCGATCCATACTCATCATATACCCAAACCTAAACATCACAGGCTTCAATCCATCTCCATTATTCTCGATCTCTATCCAACTGCCACTGTTAATCTCCCGAGTCCCATTCTTTTTGTTTCTTTTCTCAACTGATCTCAACAACGACATCAAGAACTTTCCATTCCCATCATCGACAACAACACATCAAGTCCTTCTTCAAACTCAGAAAATAGTTTATCATTACCGATCAAACTGTCGTATACTCCTTCTCTGCCAGCGACCATCATTACTGAATCATCTTCATCGTTCACAATCTTCATTCACTGCCATCCCATTCTTAACTGCACCTTCATCTCCCATGATCGATTTATTACAGCCTCATACTTTGCCGTGATTATCATGGCAGCAAAACACCTTCTCTGTTCGTGATAATATGAAGATGTCCCTTAGCCACAATGTTGGCGCTTTTAATTAAGTTTGAATTATGGCAGCCCCAAGTAATATTGCAGGTGCCCTTATCAGTTAAGTGAGTGACAGCCCTTAACGGAAGGGTTGGTGCCTTTAGGAATCTTCTATTGAACTATCCCATTGTCAGTCTCATGAAACCGACAAGCTTAAATCCTCTTTTTTCCCATAACTTTCTCATACGAAGTCAGAATGACCTCGTTCTTTCGCTATTGGATGCGTAATAAAATTATATTCAAGATGGAGGTTAGTAATCCTAGAATAGACTGAGTCCCACTGGGTCGTTGGAATTTCTTCTCTTGTAAAGCTCCATTTCGCTTGTTTCAGAGACGTAACCTAATAAAACACACAAACTAGAAAAGTAATAATAAAACACGGTAATCAACACAAAATATAGCAAATAAGAATGAGGAAATGATACTTAAATGTATAAATTATGCACTTATCAGTTTGGCAGAAAGAAACTACACAAAGATCGAGCAGTTGATATTAGCGTTAGTGTATGCAATTCAGAAACTGTGAACTTATTTCCCGGTTCATCCCATCAAAGTAATGACGAAGACACCCATCGAGTCGGTGCTAAAAATCTCTAAGCGAGTAGGAAGAGTCTCGAAATGGAATGCCCAGATAGAACAATTTAGAGTATAGTATGGAATACTGACAGCTGCAAAGTATCAAGTCATCGCTGATTTTCTAGCCGACTTTCCACTAGAGGAAGATGAAGATTTAGAGGAAATGTTGAACCCCGAAGAAGATCTCACAGATCCTAAAGACTTGATTAAGGAAAACCATCTGAATAGATGGGAGATATATGTTGATGGGTCTTCAAATAGCAAAGGCAGAGGAATTGGCATTTCCTTTTATTCACCAGGGGTGACGAGAGTTTTTCATCTATTTCGGTTACAGTTTCCATCCACCAATAACGAGATTTAATATGAACCAGTGATACAAGCGTTAAGATTGGAAATTAAAATGAAGTTGGAAGATGTAAGGCTTACATCTGATTCATAACTGGTGATTCGCCAGGTAGAAGGAGATACCAAACGTTTGACCTATCATTGCAGAAATACCAAAAGACTGCGAGGCTTTATGTATCAAAAATTCTGAATGTCAAATGGCAACATATCTGTCGAAAAAACAATAGATTTGATGATGCATTAGCTTTTATATCTTCAATGATGTGTGATCCAGAGGCAACATTGTTGAGGGTAGAGTGGCTACGCCAACCTTCAATTTACGAAGTAATTCAAGACGTAGAAGCTTTGGCAATTAACATATGCGAAGAGAACCAGGCAGATGATTGGCGAATCCCAGTTCACGAATATTTGAGTGAAGGAAAACTATCCTGAGACAGGTTACGGGCTAACAAGATCAAGAGCAAATCCACGAATTACCAGTTACGCTAAGGCATTCTGTATCGTCAATCTATGCATGAACCGTTACTGCAGTGTTTTTCTAAAGAAGAATGAATAGAGATTTTGAAGGCAATACACTACGGAGATGCAGGGAATCACAGTGGGACGAAGTCATTAGTACAAAAAGTTAAAGATCAAGGTTATTATTGGCCATACATGCATGAAGACGCGAAAGAGATGTCTCAATGGTGCGAAGAATGACAAAGGTACGACAAAAAGATTCATGCTCCAGCAACGAGTTCGCAGTCAGTACTCAGTCCTTGGCCTTTCGCGAAGTGGGGAGTTGACATTGTCGAACCACTGGTGCCCGGAACAAAGCAGCAGAAGTATCTTATTATAGCGACAGATTACTTCATAAAATGGGTAGAGGCGAAGGCGCTGAAGAATTGCAGAGAAAGATGTATTTTCTTTTCTTTTTGAACATATTATTTGTAGATTTGGCATACCCGCAGAGATAGTCTCGGACAGTGGCAAAAATTTGAAGGAGAAAATATTGTTATGTTGTTCAACACATTCAAAATCCAACAAAACAAGTCAATTCCAATTTATCCAGAAAGCAATGGGCAAGCTGAGGCGACAAACAAAACTATTTGTAGATAATCTAAAGAAGAAGTTAGACGGGAAGCACAAAGATTGGTGTGAAGAGCTACATAATGTATTATGAGATTACAAAACTACTCGGTGAAGCGCAATAGGAATGTCTCCATTTCATTTAACATATGGTGTAGAGGTAGTGCTTCCTACAGAGGTGATGATACCAACGACGAAGAGGGAGGCTTGGATCAAGAATTTGACTTTGGATCTTATATTGTCTAAACTGGATGACCTGGAAGAGAATCGAAAAAGAGCCTTATAGCACATGGAGATTTATGATCAGAGGTTAGGAAGGGAATACAACAAGAAATTCAGGATGCGAGAGTATGAACCAGGCGACATGGTCTTGCAAAAAATACCACCGTATCAAAAAGGACCCGGGGGAAAATTAGAACCAACTTGGGAAGGACCGTATATTGTCAAGCAAATTGTTGGAAGTGAAGCTTATGAATTGGTAGACGACGAAAGGGAGAAATTGAATCATCCATGGAATCCAAGATATATAAAAAAAAATGACCCATAAAGCAAAGGTGGCCAGCCAGGGTTCCCGGGGAAGGTATGATTCTAACTTAAACCCTAGAAAACAGGCTAGAACCCCATGAATGTGATCAAAGATCCACCTACGAGGTGAGGCTGTCAACATATAAGACCTACAATTTTTCCAAGGAGACAAGAGGAAAATTATAAGACCTATGACACATTACGTGGAGGTGTTCTAGGATATTTCATCCTAAGAGGCAAGAGGAAATTTATAAGACCTACACGGGGCGGTTAAGACCTAATTAGGAGGCCGATAAGACCTTATGCGCCTAGGGTCAAGAGGAATTTAAGACCTATCATTCGTTGGATATCGTCGAATTGTAGTCGCCGCTTCTCGCCACAATCATGATCTGGCGAAACACATCCGGCAGGAGATATAGATATCTGAAAAAGGCGTTACGGTGTACGGGTTGAGGCATGGGCGCTTGGCTCGTTTGAAGCGTGACCATCAATTTCCATATGGGCCAAGTCCTTGGTAGTTTATGTCTGGTCCCCAAGAAACCCCTCCTAGGTTGTGACCTCGTAACCTGAGCCAATTAGGTATGGGATAAGAGGACACGAAAATAAACTGGTTATTGCATATCGGGATGGGAGGAGCTAGGTCCAATCCACCAGAAGTAAGCTTTTTTGAATGGGCAACCAAGAGGAACATAAAGGGATGACACCCTCCTCCAGGGAGATGAAGTAGCCTGATAAAGCGAGGCTTGAGAGACTATTGCTCACGGGAATATTTAGGCTTGCTTACTTCACCGACGAAATAAATGACCATTAAAAATGCGCTGCTTCGTATAAATAAATAAATAAAAAAAAAAAAAACAAGGAAAAATAATATAAGACACTTCAAGGTAAATAAAATAAGAGGCACAAATGTGCACGAAAAGATTAAATTTGATTAGTTAATGTTTGCCATTTTTTAGTAGGTAATAAAGTAAAAAATAATATAGGCCCAAGGGCGCAACCATTTATAATGTGGATTCGCAACAAAAAAGAGCCAAAGATGAAGAGAAAAAGACAAAGCGGCAGAGAAAGTGATCTTCGCAAAAGTGATTCTAGGTTCCATCATTACCAGAAGCAATAGTAGAGTTGTCTTGGTTCACAAAGGTATCAGTCCGATCAGGATCGCGGAGGCTTCATCTTTATTAAGATTAGCTTCGTCGGTTTGGTCATTTTCTTCGGGGATAGTAGCTTTGTCATCTTCGGCTTCCTCATTGGCCTCGTTATCATAATAATCTTCGGAAGGTTTAACGATAACTCTGGGAACCTTGTATAGATCGCACAGATAGTCAGCTAATATTTGGCAGTTGATGTCCGCAAGTTTCTGATAATCCTTTTTCAACCCATTGAAGTTAGTTTCTTTTTCTTCCTCAAAATCATCAAATTCCTTTTTGAGATCTTGGTTCTTTTGAACTTCAGCATCCCTATCAGCTTGAACCTTCGTCCGTTCCTTCCGAAGTTGCTCTAGTTCTGCCTTCATCTTCTGTTCCGAGTCTACAAGGAAAAGAAGGAAAAGTTAGTACAACAATTCACATAGAAGCAAGACGAACAAAGAATGGCCTTTTGCGAGTGACCTTCTTTGTGTAAGATAACCAATATCAAGGTTTCCTCAACATCCTCTTGTTTGCTTTTCAGCTCAGCCACTTTGTAATAAGAATCAGAAAGTTGATCCAGCGATTTATCAGTTGCATTGCCAAATTGCCCTTTGTAAAGAGCTATAACTTTGTCTCTTTCCCTTAAACGATCTTCAAGATCCTTATTATCTTTCATAACTAAGATATTGGTTTTAAAAGCTTTTTTCTTAGTCGTTTAAGTTATACGAAGCTCTGATTGAGTCTTCTCTAAATCTATCTGCGTCTTTTTTTTATCTTCGTGAAGTTTGTTGAGCTCTGATCGTACTGTGCAAAGTTCTTTCTTGAAAATACGAAGGTCATCTTTGGAGGCACGAAGTTCCTTTTCGGTGGTGCAAAGTTTCGCCCCATATGTCTTCTTCCTTGTAAGAAGCTTCCTCTTCTCAGTTCGCATATCATTAACTTCTCTTTGGAGCTCACTGTTCTGATGATTTAGTTCCACTTTGTCGGCTTCAAGATGAATATTCAGTTGCTCCAATTTTTCCACTTTACAAGCCAAATCATCTATATGATGACCCAATTTTTCGCATTTTGTAACTCCCAAGACATGTGATCAATACGTTGATGATATTTTATGATTTGCTCACGAAAAGACTCAGCCTCCAGTTTACATTGCTCGACGGTCATTTCTCTTATACGGCGACGTTCTTCACAGCAGCATAAATCTAAGTATCAACTAGCAGAAGAAAAAGAGCAGAGACATAAAAGGAAGAGAATTTCACCACAAAGTTCATTATTCCATTTCCTTAATGAATTCGCAGCTTCCATCTCCAAATCCAGTTTTATCTGCAAGGCCGCCTTGTCTTTCTTCAGTTGTTCGACTTTTTCTCCTTCTCATTTGAGCGGATTCCTCGAAGAATGCAAGTTGGCGATTATACTCCTGCACACGAGGATGTGTTATTCATTGGAAAAAGGATAAGCATTTCAAAATTAAAAGACCAAGAAAAACACTCACCAACAGTGATAATCCATCTCTTTGAGCATGGTTCAACGCGAAGATACTTGAATCTTTGATTGAGAATGCAACGAATTAAAGGATTTGGAGCACATCATCGCCATCGCATCATAAACTTGGGGAGAAAGGTTTACTACCACTCAATCCTTGATTGCCTGGAACATCCGTTTCTAAATGTTCATCTCGTAAGCACACCTCTCTTTGAGATTTCCCCGAGTTTTTGCTTTCACCTCATTTTTCTGTTCTTCCTAGGACACATCCTTTTCCTCAGTTTCAGCAGGCTTAGAATCTCAAGACATCAAAGGAACGGTGGAATTAGGCTTTGTAGGAACGACGTTGACAGTAGAAGAAGAAGCTGATTGTCACGGGGTCAGTCCTTCGCCTCGACTTTCTTCCGTGCGGCATTTGTCTAGAATTCCGTTACTAGATAAGTAAGCCTTCCCAATGAAGTTTAACACAACTTCAAGTGACTACTCAAGATCAAACTCACAAGAAACTCAAGAACAACTTAAGAACACTTAAGAAGAAAGATGAATGTTTGAATGGAAGTTGTATGCTTGTATTGCTCTCCCAAACTTGGATGATTTACAAATGAGGGTGACATCCCTATTTATACTAGTTGGGATGCCAAGAATGTTCTAGAGAATGATCTAAGATCTTTACAAATGTATGGTTAAGATCTACTTCTAGATTATTCTATACATATCCACATATATCTACACCATTCTAGAATATTCTGAGAAAATGACAAATGAGAGAAGATTCTAGAATGGGAGGTTAGCCATTTTAAGCAGAGGCAAAAATCAGAGTAGTTCAAGCAGATAAATCTAAGGAAGCGGGATCAAAAAGAGAGTTAAACCGAGATGAAGCAACAATGTGATAAACCTACCTTGGTGACGGGTGAGGACAAGAGCTTTATTTGGAAGACATAATAACGGGTAAACAAGGCAAAGAAGGAGTAGCAGAAGAAAGACTGGAAAAGAAGAATAAATTAGTGAAGGAATGAGGCAGAGTTGCAGAGAATTACATCGGAAGAGAAGAAGTTAATGAGGGAATGAAATCTAATAAAGAAACAATTGTTTAAGGAAGGTATTCATACCTTGGTTATCGGCTGAAAAGGGTAAAAAAGATTAATGCAGAGGACTTGTCAGTTATAAAGAAGACGTGGCTTTAGTTTAAACTTTTCGAATTTGCTTCCCATCCTACCCCTGTTCGGATGACAAGAGAAGAGGAAAAATGTGGGGACAGAAAATGTCTCCGCCAGGTGTTCGCATCCTGAGACATACGGGTGAGACAAATACGAAGCAAACACTCAGGTGAATCTCAACCAACTTAAGGATCTCCGTCTACCACCCAGATTCAGGACACGTGGAAAGCACTAGCTCGTAACCAACGGTCAAGTTTCAATGGGGCATTTGGACATTAAATGCACGAACAGATCAATCACCTCAACAGTCAGTTAGCTGTCGGGACAGATGATAAATCATTATTGGGCGAAGCACAAAACCACAGCGAAAGTTATGGCGAGAACCACTTAGTGAACATATCAGCGAGGTAAGACCAACAAAGTTGGATCCTTCTCCAAGAAAACTTTAGCGAAGAAGCTACCTGCAAAGTATTATGAGCTATCATTCATTATTGTAATTTGTCTATAAATACTAGCGAAAATAATGTAAAAAGGGTTGAACTTCTTGTGTAAGGCGTGAGAGAGATAGAGTCAGTGAAAGCAATATTGTACTAAGGTTGAGAGTTTGTGATCTTCTTCCAATCATAGTGAAATCACCCTGTGGATTTAGGTTTTAACACCGAACCACGTAAAAATCCTTTGTGTTCTTTATTTTCTTTATGATTGTTTGAATTCAAAGCATTAATCTTAATTGTGACCTTAAAGAGAGTTATATACGGCAAGTATTTGGGTGTGGTGTAAGATTTTCTGCAACTACACTGATCATGAGCTGAAGTCTTTGTAGTCCATAGTAGTTGGCGGTCGTGAGATTAAAAAATCAAAATCTATGAAGACATTTTCAAAGAAGTAGGTTCAATTTAGGTCTAATCAAAGAAGTAAGTGGCATAGTTGTTGAAAAGAGAAATTGTTCGAAAAGATACAGTCACCCAAAAATCAAGTGGCAGTTTCTTACAACTTTGCTCAGCCAATTACATCTCCTTCCCAACTACTATAACTAGCTTAGCAAATAATAGAGATAGAGACTCAAATATCAATTGAAAGAAGAGAAAGTTGAGTCAATTGGCAATGGTGAAAAACTCTCTTACTTGCATCCTGCTGATCATTGTTTTTAGTACAATCTCTTTTGCTCATTCAATTTCAATAACCGAGACTTATTCTGGTAATCATGAAATGGGTTTCGGTTGGAAATCAACTTCAACATCGACTTGTGATGGATCTATAGGTGAATGTCAACTTGAAAATGAATTTGAAATGGATTCGGAAATTAGTCGGCGAATTTTAGCAACAACCAAGTACGTTAGCTACGAGTCACTGAAGAAAAATACTACGCCTTGTTCTAAGAGAGGTGCTTCTTACTATAATTGCAAAGATGGGGCTCAAGCCAATTCGTACAATCGTGGTTGCAGCAAGCTTTCTAAATGCAAGAGTTGATATATATTCCTATGGTTTTTGGTATTATTATAAGTGGGTTTGTAATATTTGCTTCTTTTTTTTTTTCATTGTGGTCTGATGGGTTGAGAAATCGCTATTGCGCTGAGTTAATGAAGAAGTTATGGGGTTCTTAAGTAGAAACTTAATTCCAGTCCTTTCAGTATAAAATTGTTTTTGTTTGCTTCTCATTTCACCAAATTCCGAAAAAAGTAACAGTTATCTCAGACCTTAAACAAATGAGATTAACTTGCTATTGGACCTTCAACCTTTATGATTTTGTTTTTTTTTTCTTCTTTTTTTTTGAATAAAAACTAGAGTAGATATATTGGAAGGCAGTTAACCAAACTGGATCACTGGACAAATTTCTCATATTTGGTTAACGACCGCCATAATATTGGCTTAATACTTCTACATCTACTAGTCGTATGGTCCCACCAGCATCAAGATAATTCAGTTTGAAAGCCAAGTTTCAGGGGTTCATGTGATCTCAATCTTAGACGCCACATCGACCTCATCATACGTGCATAACTGCGTATCGGCATATGGTTGGATTTTTTACACCAGGACCCCATATTACTAAACTAACCGACAAACCAATAAACTTCAATTGTCGGCACACCCATATGAAAGTTTACGATGGGGTTTGAATCCTTCCACTGATTTGAGAATTAAAAACTGTGATTCCCTGAAATCACAGAGCCGCCTGCTGTATGATTTCCCAATGTGGTTGCATCTCTCTCAAGAATACCGTTATTGTCATACTGTTGAAGCAAAAGGGATCCAATTTGCATGTATTTCTATCATCCTAGAACCTTCTACCAAGATGGATTGAAAAACTGGGTTGTTAACTGAACCACGCCTAACAAAAAAAGTACTTTCTAATCTACTGAGACTGCAATTCGAACTTAGGCATTTTAAATATCTTATGCATACGACACATTCGATAAGATGCAGGTGTACTTACAAGTACTTTTTAGTTAACCACATACAATAAGGCGAAATGTTTCTCAATTTTCAGATGCGGGTAATAAGATTTGGGAGTAAATTAAGCAGATACACCAGCTTCTTCCAACAACTGCTTCACTTTGGTGATGTAATCGTTCATTGCTTCTTCAGTTGATTTTCCTGAGCAAAATAACAAAAAAGTGTATTCATATAAGTCAGCCAGAAGTATGACCATGGTTACAAAAATGGGGGACATAACAATATGAATTTCACAACAGAAAAAGAAAAACCTATTTGGTAGTAACCAGGTGTCATGGGAGATGTTTACCTTCAACTGATTTCCATGCATCCCATTTCGCTTTTTCCTTAGGACTGAACATTCCAGGTCGGACTGCAAAAGAAAACAAGAAACTCATTTGAACACGAGCAATGACTGGAAACATATGAGACCATTATCTACTCATCGATAAACAATTTGATAATTAATAATTGATGGTTTTTAGCAATGGTATATGTACCGGTGTTGACATCTCCAATGGTTGCTTGCTTGTAAAGACTGTAAATAATAAGAAGATTTTCATTCGAGCAGTCAGGTAGAGTCTTTGCCTTTGCAGCATACTCTTCGAACTCTTCCTGCCATAGAAACAATGCACATACTTATTAGCAATTATAACCTCTTTACACCTGCAGATCACATGTAATGTATCATCTTATTCAATGCTTGTTTATGTTTGCCTTAGTCAATTAAAATTAGGACCTAATTTATATTCGACCACCTCAATCTAGGTAGGGATCGGCCATAGAAAAAAAGGATTCTTTAAGCACTACTGACTGGAATGTTGCATGCCCCCAGTGTATGGAACAGTTATACACAGATGATTGATGGTGAGTGATAAGATTCACCAAAGAAAGTTTAGCTTAGCAAGATCTTTACATATTTACACCATTAGCAAAAGTTATAGATCAATAGTATATCTAATAATCTAAGTATGTGTAGAGGTCTGCTTGAGTATGCTTGATTTAGAACCCTTAACATAATCAGACTGGAAAATTGAGTATGTTTTCATAAAAGGTAACAACAGGGTAACGTCACCATCATACCGCTAGTGTCAACTACCTCATGTTCAAGACCAGCATACTCACCCTCAGCGTTCTCCCTAATCACAACGATATCGACGTTTTTGTGCCTAGTAGGTAATCCAGGAAGGTTACAACAATTGACGAGAGAAGCAAACAAATCAGGTTCTTCTCATTTGAACATTTAAAGAACCAACACCACCACCAACAGGAATAGCTAACCCACCTTTAAGCAACCTTTATTTTTCTTAATTGAATTCATCACTTCAACAGGCATCTTTTTCATATCACCATGTACATCAAACTTCTCAAAATAAACTGGAGCATGCATTACTTCCATTACTTGTTCAACTGCACCAATTACTAATGGACCAATTCCATCTCCTGATACTAATGTTACTGCTCTGGGTGTTCCATCTTAATTGGACTGCTCTATGACTTTGAGTGTTCCATCTTAATTCTAACAGAAGAAGAAGAAGAAATTGGATTTTGATTACAGCCTAATATATCTATATTAAAAGATCTAATATAGGATAACCAAAGACCAGAGCCAAATGTGAATAATTTACTCAATTTCGAATTCTGAAGAAAGATTTTTAATAATTAAAGCTATTGACAGACGATTTTCTCCAAGATCTAAATAAAAGTAATCAAACATGGGTAATTGGGTAAAAAAATCAAATCAAATTTGATTTAATATTACGAATGATGATAGATCTAAATAAAAGAGTATGTAATCAAACATGGATAATTGGGTATTTAAAAAGAAAAAAATCACATCAAATTTGATTTAATATTACGAATGATGAGATCAAATTTGGATATTATAGATCATCTAATAACATATTATCATACATAAAAAAGACACAGAGAAGAGATGGCGCAAACCTTCAAAGCCATTGTTGATTCAACTCCTTCTTTCTCTCACTCACGCGATTTTAGATAGATTCGATGCTATATGCTCCCTTACTCAAAAGTCCCTTGATATCTATATTAACGATGTTAATTAGTTACCCTTATTATGAAACTTTTATTACGTATTTTGCCACTATTACTAATGATCCCGGCCCCGCTAAGAGTAACTTTACCCAGCCTGGATGAGGACAATGAGGTTACTACTCGGTCATCACAGTTGTTGGGAAGGGCAGCTTGACCCAAAACCTGAGATGCACTGAGACGGATATGATGATGTGGACATCACGCGCCATGGATGTGGACACGAATAAATTTAAAAAAAACTATAATACGGACACGTTATGAAATCAGTGATATTTAAATTTACGGTTGAGTTTTGAAATAACCTAAACTAAAAATAAATAAAAAAACCCAGTTACGTTTCGGTTCCCAACCATAAGTTCTTGATATAGACACGTTGGGGAATTAGGGTTAGGAGAGCTTCTCTTTTTCAAATTAGGGTTTGAAATTAGGGTTGTCAATGTGTACCCATTATCCGTAACCTGGTGAATTGGGTCCGGGTTTGAGAATTGGACCCATTAGACATTTAGATACCCGAAGGGTACCCGTTTATTTCATTCTTTTATTAAAAAATTTATTAAAGTTGAAAGGATTTTTTTAGGTTTTACTTTAATTTTTTCTCATTTTACATTTTTCTCTTATATTTAATTTTTATTTAGAACATTAATAAAAAAAATAACAATAAACTTTCAAAAATATAATTTGGATTCAAGCGAAAAAGAAGAATATATCAAGATTTAAGAGAAAAATTAACATTTTTCAGTACCCAACGATTACCCGGAACCGACAGGTACCCTTGGTTGTTAACGAGTTCGGTTTTGGGTCCATAGATTTAGGAACCGGACCCGACTTTCATAAGTAGGGTCCGAGTCCAGTGGAAACCGGGAGGACCCGGACCCATTGGCAACCCTATTTGAAAGTATTCTTTGGTTGTTCGAGACGCAGACGCACATGCTTAGTCTTGAGACTAAGATGGAAAAGTTTTGCACTAAGCAGGACAAGCTTTATCTCTCCTAAGACGAACAAGGTAAGGGGCATCATCTCCTTGGATTTGGACTGACAAGAGAATTCTTGTGAAATTTTATCGTTAGAAAATTCAGATTTAGGGTTTTCATTGAAAATGCTTTAAAATCTTCATACGAAGTCCATTTTTGATGATCTAACCCAAATTTTTCATGCCCATACAACCAGTTATCTCCTCTCGCGAAAGATTTTGAGTTTTGAGGTCCTTCAGAGCCTCAAACAGACGAAACAGACAAAAGTCGGGAAGAATTCAGGAATTTTTCAGTTGTGACTTAGTTGAATGATTTTATCATATATGTTAGATCATTTGTACGATTGATATGATTTTTTAGTATGTTGTAGAGGACATCCTTACGAAGAGTTTGGTATATTACTCATCCCTTTATTCATTACCAGTTGTTCCTAGCTCACGACTTTGTACAGGGCAATGTATAATTGCGCCTGACGAGCTTGGTATAAAAACTTTTTTTTTAGGCTTCTGGGCCATTTGTTTGCGTATTGGATGTTAGATGAAGGATGTTTATGCCATTGTTGCTTCCTTGAGCAAGGATTGACGTGTCCAAGACTAAATTTAGTTAGTATAAGTTATGTTTTGTGTTTAGCACAATTCTTGATTTGGTGTCTGAGCACAACTATGGTACTTTACTATTTACCCTGAAAAAATTCACCATCTACAACAGAAAATACTTATTTTTGGTTGGTGTAAACACTGATATAACAAAACAACCTCCACCATTAATACATTTATATATATATTCAAGGGTAAAATTGTATATTAAGCATATACATACATATTTATAAAAATACTATTGTATAAAAAAAAAACTTCAAACCTTTTTATAAATTTTATATATTTAAAAAACTTTTTGTAAATTTTTAGACAAGAAATTTTGTTATTTTTAAATTTTGTGTTACTAAATGTAACTGTACTAGTTAATCTAACTTATATTTGTTATTATTCATATATTTTTAAAATAATCTGATAAATATATGAGCCAATACTGTGATAAGTAACAAAATTGTTTATATTCATAGCTAGTTGTTCATGTATAAGAAGAAGTTCATATTCAGTTTTCTTATAGACTAAGAAAAGCCTAAAAGAAACTAGAAAGTGAACATTGTGGTAAAGCAGGTTTTCCACTCAAGAGGGTAGTGATTGGGTGTTCACTCACAGATGCATTTTCTTTCTGTCAAAAAGTATTTGACGGACACAAACATTGGTGCATGCAAGGCTGGGAATCGAGCATCCACTTAGACCGATCCAGCATGTCGTAATGCTTGGTGAATTCAGAATCTAGCAAAGGCGTCTTTTGAAACCCAGAGCATAACTCTGTTGGATCTGCAACAATGGAAATACACTAAACAAAAGAAGATAGTTAAGGTTAAGAAATCTCTGATTTATATCACACAACGGACAGAGCCACCTGCTCAGCAAATTGTCCTTAACACAATAGTCCTCGAGTACTCATTAAGAATGAGAGATGTTATACCCCAACAGAGGAGATGTGCCCAGGATAGAACTGCCCGTTATGACTAGTATAAGCACAATACTAGTCACCCTCAAACGAACTCAACATCAATTGATATGGAAGGAAATAAACAAGCAATGTGCGCAAAATAAAGCAAGAAGAGGGGAAAAGAGCTAGGGATAGTAGCCTGCTCTGGAGTAAGTTCAAATGATAAACTCTTTTTTCTTTTATATCCAAAAGAAAAGAAGAGAAATTTAATGGCAATCAATTACATGCATGAAGCACGGTCATTAAGTTTAAAACGGAATTAAAACGGTCAATTTATTCTCTCTTTTAAATCAGCTTGATTCTCGTCGGGTCAGACGCACCCCCGCATTTAAAGCAAAATTTATTTTGATTTTAAATTCTTTAATGAAAATATTATGTTCAAAAAGGTAAGTCTTGATTGGCCCGTAGCCTCAGCTACGCCCGCACCCGCAAGCATACTCATTCCCGCAGCAGTAGCCACAGTCACACCCGCACCCGCAGCCACAGCCACAACCACATCAACAGCCGCAGCCGCAAGTCGGCAAGCTCGCAAGCTGCAAGCGTGCATGCTTCGGTGCGAAGCACCGCACATGTGTGAAAAATATGTTTTCTCTAACTAGTCCATTGCCTTAGTCCTCCCCCAACCATAAAAGATTCTAAACCCTAATGGCCCTCCCTTAGATGCAATTTTTGTGGTAATAAAGAGAGGAATCATCTTTAGTTTCTCCAATGTGGGACTAAAGGTTCATTCACAAAAGTGAAAATGAGCGAGTGTCCCTTAGTGACTACTTGGTCCTAAGGTCCATTCCCACCAAGACTAAAAAAAAAAACATTTATAAGTTCATTTTCTCCAACAATCCCCCACATGAATGAAAACCCGATAAAAATCAGAAAGCGAGAAATACCACTTGAGAAACAGGTGTCCATAAGGTATTGAACCTTTGCTTAGTGAGAAATTACCGGAACTACTTGATGGACAGTGAACACGATGTCTTGAACTTCCATCGTTTGTTGTAGTTCATCAATAACTTCCACGCGTGATATCTTTCTAGGTGATGTCAAGTTCGTGCCGTTGTGTCCATTTTGGCCCTGGACGTATCCCGTTTCTCAGCATGCTCTAGAGAATCAGTTCTCATAGGAAGCGGCCCACTTCCTCATTCAGATAGGTGAGTTCTATCAAGAGTGTTTACTGCTACACCCCACTTCAATCTTAAATTGAAACTATAAAACTCATTAAGACTTAATAAAAAGTCAGCCTCCACATGCAGTCACACTATCACGTCTACACCATAGGGAAATGACAGAGAATAAAATTCTCTAATAGTGTTTCCTTTAACCCACCACAAATTAGTTGTCCTTGATCTTGGGATCTCCAGTCAGCAAGGTTGAGTATCCTTCATGGCAAGTTTATTTGATGACTTTAAGACCCATCCCCCTCGATGCATTACTAACTATCTCCTTGGACAAAACTTTCGTCAAAGGGTCCGCGATATTCTCTTTAGACCTCACAAAGTCAACAGAAATAACGCCAGTTGAGATTAATTGTTTTAGGGAATTGTGTCTTCTACGAATATGTATAGACTTCCCGTTATTGGTCGGTTGTCAATCAACCAAAATAATTCAGGTTCTTACTTCACTAATAGATTAGAGTATAGCAATAAGAACAAGTTTGTTCTCACATAGAGGCAGGTGATTGTTAATTACTTTCGATTACTTATGTAAACAGGGGGGGTTTTGGTTGTGATTATAACTAAATTATACTAAAGCAAATTGGTTAAAACGAATATCAGAGATAAAGAACATTGGTTAGAGAGTTCATCTTCCATCTTCCAACATGTTATCAATCAAATCATACTCAACATTCATGCATCCTCAATATCAATAACCCTAAAGCATCTTATCGCAGGCTTACTCCGGAAAAACTCCTATTATCATCAAAGGAGCAAAGCGCCACTCTTTGAATCCTTTTCACCGAATAACTTGGCGCAAGCACCACTCAAGTTTAACCCGTGAAAGCAATGGTCTTTGTGAGTTGAGGTTTTTCTAAGCAATCTGGCGCAAGTGCCACTCGGATTTAACCTAGGTCACGCTTCTACACATAATTGCATGGCAACATCCCGTCGTTAACAACTATGTTATACTACTCGTAACAAGGGTTTTTCGACAATTCCGGATCTCAATCCCTAGTTTAGTTATAGATGTAAATACATGCTCATCTAATTTGCAACTTAAACAAACAAGCAATCCATCATTCAAGCGTTATTAATAGTAGAACATAAGCGATATTGAAGAGATTATGAACATATGAGAATGAGCCATTCAATTAATAAACATGTTTTCCAACTTAGGACTACATCCCTAACCAATAAGAGAGGTTTAGTTCATCATGGATTTCTCAAAATCCATGAAAAATAATTAAGAAAACAAATAAATCAAACCCGAGAAGTCATGACGATCGATCGTCACTCCAAAAGTGTTTCTATCCGCGTCTGTACATGAAGCTATCCTCCAATTTCTGTCCGTCCAGGCCCTTTCTTTCTGTCTGTCTACGTCCGGGTGTGTTTTCTCTTCAGCTGCATAAAGCTATATATATATAGCCACAAACGAATCATTTTCCGTGTGAAACTCTATTCTATAGAGTAGCTCCCGACCAACTACACTTTCCGTGTATAACACGGTTAAGTTCTTTCCTAACTCTCTTCTTTCCAACGAGAAAATCTCGTTGATAATTTCCTAAACAAAGTCGAACTTCTTTTCTTCCCTTTTCAGTTTTAAACCTTCCCTGATCTCCACTTCAACCCATACACTATCGAACTCAACCCATAACTCGAGTCCACAACCAACATCCATCATTACTGCCTACCCATTCTTCGACTGTACCTCCAAAGACTCGAGTCCTTTCTTCAACTTGATTAACAGCACTGCCACACCTTCTCCATCCTCGAAACAGCTCCAACAATCACTAACTCTGCTACCATCAATCACGAGCAACAGCCTCACATCACACCTATCATCAACCTCACTTTATCCGAGCTCAATCTTTATCTTCACGTCAACAGCCTCCAGCAACCTTTCTCATCACTGCCACTCTCGTATTTTAATGGAAGCTACTCGATCAATCACCATCAATCTATCACCAAGAATCACATCTTAGCTGCAGCTCCATCGATCACACAAAGTTTCTTCTCACCACAGACAACAACCAGTTTCATATTTCTGTCGATACCAACCATCTCCAAGAATTTCACCTCCAATCATTCACACAGGATCGAGCCATCACAACTAACTCCATCCTCTCTGTATCTCACTGCCTTCTTCTAATCTCCAAATGGTGGCAGCAGCATCACCGAAATCATTGACAGCCTTGAACATCACCACCATTCTCGAGCCTAAGTACAATCAGTTCAAACCCATTAAATCAAAGCGATTAAAACAACCGGAATAACCTAGCTTCGCTATTTGAAGTTTAGAAGATGAAGGCAGCCCTTAGCAAATGTCCTGGTGCCATTAACAACATTCAAATAATCAGGAAACCCTTAGTAGTTAAGTGGGTGCCCTTAGTAGTTTTTATTTAATACTCTTTAAGTTTCAGTCTCGTGAAACCGACAAGCTTAATTCTTCTTTTCGCCCATAACTTTCTCATACGAAGTCAGAATGACTTCATTCTTTCGCCGTCGGCTTTGCAATGAAGTTTTCTACAAGATGGAGAGAAGAAATCCTGGAATGTACTGAGTTCCACTGGGTCTTTGGCAATTCTTCTCTTGTAAAGCTCCCTTTTCACTTGTTTCAGAGATGTAACCTAATAAAACACATAAACTATGAAAGTAATAATAATACACAGTAATTCACACAAAATCTAGAAAATAAGTATAAGGAAATGATACTTAAAATGTATAAACTACGCACTTATCAAATTCCCCACACTTGCCTTTTGCTAGTCCTCGAGCAAACTACAAATCTAAACTAATCTAAAATACAACTCCCTTTCGTTGAGGAAACGGTTACACTTAGCATGTGTAACAAGCCTTTAAATCCCTAGGTTTACTACCAAACTGATTATATTTTCTTAAGCACAGATTCAACATAATGATATTGACTAAGACTATATCCATTAGAATTTCTTCTAATCTTCATCCCTAAGATCACATCAGCGTGGCCTAAGTCTTTCATGTCAAAGTTCTCATTTAGCATGCTCTTAGTGGAATTAATTATATCCATGTTTGTACCAAGTATAAGCATATCATTAACATACAGGCATCATTCACAAGTTTAGTATAAACACACTTGTCAGATTCATTAATTTTAAAACCACTAGAAATCATTACATGATCAAATTTTTCATGCCACTGTTTAGGTGCTTGTTTCAAACCATACAAAGATTTTTTCAGTTTACAAACTTTGTTTTCACAACCTTTCACTACAAATCCCTCAGGTTGGTCTATATAAATTTCTTCATCTAATTCACCATTTAGAAAAGTTTTTTTTTACATCCATTTGATGTATCTCTAAGTTATGAATGGTGGCAATAGCAATTAACATCCTAATGGAAGTAATTCTCGTAACAAGTGAATAAGTATAAAAGAAAGCTACACCTTCTATCTGCTTATAGCCCTTAGCTACTAATCTAGCTTTGTATTTTTCCACAGTTCCATCTACCTTACGTTTCCCTTTAAAGATCCATTTACAACCTATGGGTTTACACCCTAGAGGTAAATCTACAATCTCTCAAGTATTATTCTGTATGATATAATCCATTTCACTAATGGTGGATTCTTTCCACCATGGAGATTCAGAAGAAGTCATGGCTTCTCTATAAGTCTATGGATCAGTCTCAGCTAAACATGTTATGAAGTCTGGCCCAAAAGATTTTTCAGTTCTAAGTCTTTTACCTCTTCTAGGCTCAAATTCAACTACACATTCCTCTAAAGGTAATGTCTGACTAGTGGAAGGGACATCTGGGGATCAACACATATCATGCGAGATTCAGATTTCAAAGGAAAAACATTTTCAAAGAACACAACATCCTTAGATTCCATAATTGTATTCACATCAATTTCAAAAATTTCAGAACTCACAACCATAAATCTATATGCAGTAGTATGCTCAAGATACCCTATGAAGACACAGTCAACATTTTTGGGTCCTATCTTGGTTCTCTTAGATGGAGGAATGGACACCTTAGCCAAACACCTCCACACTTTAAAGTGTGCATAAGAGGGTTGTCTACCTTTCCATAACTCATATGGAGTTTTGTCTGATCCTTTAAAAGGTACTCTGTTCAAGACATAGCAAGCTGAGAGGACGGCCTCCCCCCATAAGTTTGCAGGTAGTCCTGGACTAATTAACATGGCATTCATCATCTCCTTAATGGTTTGGTTCTTCCGTTTAGCCACACCATTAGATTTTGGTGAATAAGGAGGGGTTACTTCATGTATAATGCCGTGTTCTATGCAAAAATCTCTTATATGGATTACATACTCACCACCACGAGCATACCTAACAGTTTTACTGGTAGCACTCGTTTGGTTTTCAACTTCTAGTTTATATATCTTAAAGGCTTCTAAGGCATCATCCTTTCCTTTAAGTAAATATATGTGATAGTACCTTGTACAGTCATCTATAGAAGTCACAAACCATTTCTTACCACCTCTAGTTTGAATTGATTTCTTGTCTCTTTCTTATCAATTTAGTTGTAGAAGTAATCTGGCTTAGTCAACCTTCTCTTTTTGTTATGATTTTCTGATTGTTGAATGAGTCATGAGACAAACTCAGGTCTCCCCACAGTTTGAGCCAAAAAAGTCATCAGTTTCCTCTGGCGTTTCTTCAATACATACAAACGCTCCTCGATAGATTGCATTTGAACCTCCACACCTTGTTGCTCATGTGTATGCTTCTGTAGCTCAAAAACAAGAAGAATGAAGTTTTGTTCGATCACAGAAAAAAATGGAGGATTTCTCTCTTCCCTCATCACATGTTGCACAAGTAGATCAATGTCAGTAAATTTATCGCTGCAGCATCAGTATTATAATATCGCTGATAAGGAGATTCCGGATCTGCAAGATAATTACGCCAAGACATATACAAATTAACATCTCCTCTAGCAAGTCTACCACCTACTTTGGCTTGCTTATCAGCAGATATAATTATGAGCATATTCAATGTCAGAGATCCTTGCACAAATTCTTTCCCACCTTGTTACAAAAAACCAAGGTAATTTTCTTGTCAGAAAAGTAGATAAAGCAGCCTTGGAATCAAACCTTATACAGATCGGAAGACGATTATTCTCAACAACCCATTCACCTGCACACAGGGATGAAATTATTTCTGCAAAGTAATTTGTTGGTATCCATAATCCTCTAGCAAAAGCAAACATGAATTCACCAAACTACACCTACATATAATACATACCCAGTAATTACCCTCAGAAGCTCTATCACAGCATACCAGTACCTTTGGTGCAGGTGGTAGTCTTAATTTTACCAACTAGCTGGACTTCTCCATAGTTAAATCTTTTTTCAAAAAACCATATTGGCCTAAAGAAGGCAGACCCTATTATTGATACATGGTCATTGGTAAATTGCTTAGCCCAAGACTCTCTTACTCCATAATCTTGCATCAATCTCAGATCCTGGGGTAGTTATCACCAGAGACAAAGTCTGTTAAACACTCGTGAAGCTTGCTCATCCCATCATTTCTTTTGGATTCTTGGCATATACACATAGGTTGTTATGCACTAAGCGGTTGCGTATCGTCTTGGTTCTACTCATACACAGAGGTTGTTAAGAACAAATTGCTCTACACATCATTCTTGTGGTTCTTGAATCATATCAAAGTAACCAGGCTTAAGATAAAAATAACCATTAGGTGTTTAATTTTGACTAAACAAAAAGGACCTGACCCAAGCTCAGATCCAGCTCATAAAAGAGCAAACCAAAACATAAGAAAATCAAACTGTTTGGATGAAAATCAACAGGTCTGTCGAAACACAAATGTCGAATTCAAAGATTTATTTGATCATTTTGGCAAACATGGTATTGACTCAAGCAACCCATAGTGAAAGAACTGCATGTTTTAGAAGTCATTAAATCATTTTTGCAAACAGATATTATGCTAATTTGAAAACTAAATCACAGCAATTGATTAAGACAACTAAAATCAGGATTTAGAAGGATCCTAACCATTCCAAATCTTCATAAATCATGTGTAAACATTCAAAGTTGTACATGATTCATGGCAAAATACTATATTACACAAAGAGTAAAAAATTATGTTTTAGGTAAGATTTCTTGTTGTGCAGGGCAAAAATCCCCAAAACAACCAAATTTTTCACGTTCAATGTTTTCAAAAATCATTTGATGAGTTTTGTAAAGGAAGGTTTAGCTGTTGCAACCTATAAACAAAACTTGCTTTAAATCAAATTCTCAGAAGAACAAAAAAAAATTTGTTGAAGAATAGAACATAAATTTATAAATGATTTTGAAATACTTTTCTTTTAAAACTAAATCCAAATGATTAAACATAAATTTGAGGGGAAAAGAAGAGATTCGTCCTTTTGGACTACTGTTGATGAAAACTCATTTGATTTCAATCAGTACATTTTTCTGTTGGTGAGAAACATTCTTATGGATCTGAACTCCCTGTATCAAAGCACTCACCAATCTATTTAAAAGGTAGGATAAATCCTTTACACATCCCTGTTTCTAGCGCCAAATTGTAGCGATCATTTTCATGATCACCAACAACCAAAATTTGAAGTTGAAGAATAATACAGAGAACCAAAATTGAGATTGACATGAAATGAAATTGGAAACAATACACAGTGATTTAACGTGGTTCGGCAAAGATCTGCCTGCATCCACGGGTAATGAAGGTTAATGTTCTTATTGATTTTCTTAGATTACAGAAGAAATGAAATTCCCCATACTCCCCCTTACAGAAGAAGAATTGGCCAAAAGTCCCCTCCTCTCCCATACAAAAATTGTATTTTAAGGGTAATAGAAATGACATTTACCAAAAATGCCCCTTTGCCACATGTCAAAAAAAATCTGCCATGTGTCGATGAAGTACGCCACGTGTCTTTGAAGTCCGCCACGTGTTGATGATGATACATCACATCTTTCCATATGTCGAAGAAGATACACCACATTTTGCCATGTGTCTAAGAAGATACACCACATTTTGCCATAGTTCCATATAAATCTGTTATGGGAAGTAAGGTAACCACCCATTGCCAGTTTAGTCTGGAATTCATTGCCGACACGAAATGTGACTTACAGGCTTAACAAGCCAATATACCGCAACTCAGTACACTGGCCAGACAAAATCTTATTCCACAGTTTTTCTTGATTAACCGTTTCACAATAAAATTAGATTTTTTTTTCAAAAACTTGGCTAACAAAAGAATGCGTATTTCTAAATGAATACTTCGCGAATCATTCGCACCGGTTAGAAAAAATCATTATGGGTTTACTACTATTGTCCCTCCATTTGTGTCAAAATATGTACTCATAGACACCAAGTGTCTGATTAGTCTAGAAACATAGGCGTTTCTTTGATCCATTGTTTCATTTACAAATTTACAAATCCAAAGATAATTCAATATTTTCAAAGGTTTCTCCTAACTGCACCCTAGTTACAATCCACAATCACTGGGAACAAAGAAACCTACCAATAACTGTAAGTACAATAGTTAGTAAATTTATTTCAAACATCTTAACAGTGACAAGTAGAATAGTTAGTGTTATCCTGAATAGGTTAAAAGTTTCTAGATTTTGGAGTATCTAATTGACATTAATTTTCAAAAACACTAACCCCAAACATAAATTTAACATTATACTCAATGTTTCAAACCATGCAACCTGGAATGACACGTAGTATATATAAATAGGAGAGATAGATATAAATCAAAGTATAGAGATTGGAAAATTTCACCTGATTGACACAAGAAAAGCAGTATTCCCTGTAACATTCATCAAACGATAGTAATAACAAAGAACACTTGTTTATGCCAAAATTCCCATTGACATGAACAACCAATAAATTGATAAGATACAGTAAATAGAAAGATTTTAACTAACATTTTGATACACATAATCCTCTTTAAAATCAATTAATTAGAAAGGTTTCAATTAACCATTTATTTTCTTATCAAATATTTGATCAAATTACAGTCCCTAATTCCATATCTAATTCATGATCTTTATATGTATAGAAGATGAATCATGATAGTGAAACTTTAAAATAGTATCTTACACAAAAAATACATACCTAATGATCTTATCTTTCTTCTCTGATTACTCTTCCTTGGCCTATTCTTCTTTCAATTTTCCGACCCCCTCTTTGTTGAATGATCTCTTTTATTTATAGATTATCTAATGTGTCCCTCTTGTCCCGATACCTTCTTTCGTTCTCCTTATTATCTTTAGATCGGGATGATTGTATGGTTGACAGGTCATGCTCTTCACTTTTTGGTCCGTTACCTTGTATGATTTACACGTATTCTTCGTTCTTTGAGAATCATCTTTGTCCCGATCATAAGTGTCAATCATGTGGTTAAAGTAAAAAAAAGTAATTATTACCTTTACTTTCCCGTTCCATGTTCATTTATTACTCTTACTTTCCCGTTCAATAAGCATTTAATGCTATCTGTTTCGATCAGTGTGATACTACTTTCCCGATCTTATGTGTCAATCATGCAGGGATTTATTCAGTCTTGCACATATTTCCTTTATTCGATCATTCATACGGCTTTGATTCTGTGCTTCTCGTTCTTCTAGAACCACTGCTTCTTTCCTTAATCGTCTTACACGTGTCGTCCTTTTTTTATTTCCTAACAACACTGAAGAAAAAGAAATATCTAACTACTAGACTATAAAAACAATGACTCTCTATATATCAACAACCTGAAAATTTAGGGATTAACCCAAAGTGTACAATATAAACAACCAATGACAACTTCGCACTCTCGTTGTAGCGATGTAAAAATAGTGAGGCTATCAAGAGAAAAGAGCTACCCCAAACTTGATTTTTGCAAAGGATATATCATTTGGAACAAAAATAACCGAGTCAAAGGGTCCACAAGGGATGGGAACTGAAATTATTTTGGAGACATGCACAGGTAAAGAGAATAACGAGATGTAAAATACTTTAGTAATAATGGAGAAGCACGTAGTTCTATTCAAAAATTATGAATCTTCTGAAAAATTGTGCTAACAATTTTAGGTATATTAACTTCTGCGTTGTTTTTGTGACTCTTTACTAAATAATCATCATAATCGTTTTCAACCAAGGATTTTATGAATATCACAACAAAGATGATTAAAAGTAACCTTATATGTAGAGTCTAGTGTCTCTAAGTCGTTAGACTTAAATACAACTTCCTCAAAATTAACACATTCTTCGTAAGCACCATTGCTATAACGCTGAAATATCACACCGTTTAAAAGAATATGTCCTCAGTACGATCCTCTTCTTTTTAAATAGGCGAGTGATCGTTAACAGGATGAAAAGTTGGACTAAATACACCACTTTCAGTTGGTATGACGATATTTATATTCCTAGGATTACAATTTTCAAGTTCATCACCATTCTGCATACACATTGATACATCATTTAAAATGACTTCATTACTAATATCATGAGTCTAAGAATAATTAGAACCTGAATACTCAGAAAGACAATAATCTTCTACCGTATGCGTTAGTTGAGCAATCCATAAATCAGTTCGTTCAACAAGTTCAACAAAATAAGCACGGGTTTTACTCAGCTCAACATTAAACAAATCACAGTCAATGGTTTGTTCAACAAGTTCAATACTAAGGCGTTCTAACATAGATGGTGGAGACGAATCACAATACAATGGATGGTCTCTGTCATACTGTGACTGAAAAAAAAAATGCACGAATAATAATCGGAATTAGTACAATGTGGCTCATAACCTGGGTAGGGTTGGTAATAATCATAATCTTCACAAGGATGGTAATGATATCCGTGAGAAGAATTCCAATAATTATTTGCATACCCCGATCTCATTGGTTCTTGAAAATGTGTGTATCTCTATGCATATTCTCCAATTATTTCAGTAAATAACTCTTTTTTCCGATTCTTCTTTCTGGAACTTTTTGGATAAATTCCAAAATTCCAGAAAGGATGTCATGTCACCAGACCATGTATACAAAGAAAACAAAAATCTATACAAAATAAAATTGGGGCAAATTCAAGAACTAAATAAGCAAGCAATCTTAGATCACCAATTCATTCATTTCACAAACCACACCACGAAAGAAAATAAAATAAAAATACTCCCACCCTTATAATTGGAACAGAAGAGTTCAAAGAACTATATTAAGTATTTTCCACTTTGAAAAGCATTACTAGTACCTCGTACCAACATTCACAATTTAGGGTAACGAGCATCTAACCTTTCCAGAATCGTTCAATATATAACTCACAAGAAAGAAACTCGAGAGTATTTTGCAGCCGACGAATGTGGTTGGAACAACCAGAGCAACACCAGAAGTAGATGAAACAAAATTCTAAGACACAAAACTAGTCAAAAAGTACCAAAAGTCTTAAGAAAAAATATAAAAATTAAAATAGTACAAAAAATCATTAGTCGTAACTAAGTGGCGTATAACATCGGGTTGATGTGCAGCATTCACCCAAGCTATGGAGATTGATACATCTTCTTATACAAAGTACAAAGCCATGCTTGTAAAGAAAATATCTGAAACCATCAAAGGGGATGCAACGAGAATTTTACAGGAGATACAAAAAGATAAATGTTTTTTGTATTTTGGTGTTTGTTGTTTGGTGGAGATCTTGTGCAATTTTTAAGTTTTTTTTAAGTAGCCGTTGGAAAATGGTTATTGGAGAGCCGTTGTGTTGTATGATTCAATGAGAATTACATAAATTTGAAATTGAATTCTAAAAAGAATTGAAATAAAATTAAAATTATTGGAACTTGAGTAATAAAGGGAAAGGAAAATACAACCATTGTGTTGTATGATTCAATAATTACAAACAACAACTACATTACAAGTCCAAAACAGTAAGAATATTAATAATTTATAAATAGATTTTACACTAAGAACACTAATTCACTTTCGTAGGAATCACGGTTACACTTAGCATGTGCAACAAGCTCTTACTAGTAGACGAGTTTAGTCTCGTGAGGGTTTACAGAAGATGTACTTACAAAATCTAGACCGGCGGTTGCCTTAATCTTCGGAAAAAAAAAACATAAACTAAAGAACGAAATCACTTAAATTAAAACATTAAACTATGACGTATCTAATAGTTGAAATCTAACCTCAATATATTAAAACTAACATCTTATAATTGGTACACATAATAATTTCATAACAAGAAGGTTGGTTTTCAATTTCCAGAAGGAAAGCCTGGGTAATATTGTTGATTTTATGGTGGCGGTGGAGGAACTCCACGTGTATTCATTTTCACAAAATTTCTTCATGTTTTATTTCATAGTATAGTCTTGCGTTTGGGGCTAACGTTGAGAGATCCATTTCCATTATAGTACTCATTTCCTCCATTTCTTTTTTGATACAATTTTTTCTTGTTACGTTGATATCAAATTTTGAAAAATTTGTTGTTGTTGTTGTTGATGTGGTTCATTCGCTATTCGTGTTTCTTTAAAATATTCAATAAGTTTAGAACCCGAGTCGCTCATGAGTAATTCTTGTGAGGATGGTATAAGGGACGTGCTTGACTGTGAGACCCTTTTCTTGGATACCGTCTTTTTAAGTTGGGCCTTTGACTTGCATTTAAATTGCTCGGTAGTAGGTAGAGTTCCTTCTGGAATAAGGATGCCAAAAGGAATGTTAGACGAGATTGAGAATTGATTTCTAAATTGTGTTTGAGAAAATTGCTTTGATTAGGATTTTGGGGATTAATTTGAATAAATATTTTTGGAATTAGGGGATTGACTTGAATAAACATCATGGGTATTAGGGTATCGGGAAGCCAAATTATAAATACCGGTATCTTCGTCCATACCCGAGTCTTCATTTTGATCCCTTGTTACATTTTGAATGTCTTTGAGCAACTAATATTCTAAATCGCGACTGAAACTTTTGCTGGTTTCATTATAATATCGAGTTCTTACAATTAGACCCTGCATTAATGTAAATGATGCATAAGTTAGTGGGGAAAAAACATACATACATACATACAAAAACTAATTCAAAAAATTGTTGCGAAACTAATTTAGATAACTTACCCGGTTAAATTCATCCAAGTCCGGATAAGTTGTGTTAATATTATCAAAACATGTAGAAAATATATTCACTTCAACTTTGATAATGCTAAATCTACTTCGAATTTCAGTTAGATACGTTTGTGAGGATTTCCACCACAAGCTTGTACAAATTTTTCCAAAACTTTCTCTCAAAACAAGATTTTATTCGGAAAGTAAGTTCCTTCGTTCTTTAGATTACAAAACATAATAACAAGATGCAAGTCTTCGACAGAAGAGTATTTTCTTTCTCGGGATTTTTCCCAACGACATTTTTGTCTACAAAAGAGATGGAAAAGAAAATAGAAGAGAAAAAAACTTTTGAGAAGATAATTTGAGGAGATTTAAATAGGAAACCAAGTTAAGAGAAATTGATTTGGTGTGATCTAAGAAGAAAAAGAGGTTGCTATATATAAAGAAATTTTCTCAAAAACTTAAAAATATATCCGTTGAGATCCGTGGTGGAGAACATAGAGTCGTTAATAGTAATGGATGGTCAAGATCAGGTGTGCGAGAGGTGTAAGGAAAAAATGTCAAACAAATAATATTACTAAGAAGGATACTAAATATCCGTCAATACGGTGACGAAAACCAGAGATTTGTCCCACCTCAACGTAGGATACTTGGTATCCGTAAAATGTATTTTTAACGGATACTGAGTATCCATCCTCCATTTCTTAGCTATAGCTGGGATTAGATGTTTATGCTTTGGTAGCAAAGCCAAAGCTTTGAGCTATATTATAGCTGAAAAATAACTCATAATAATTATCTTTAGCTATAATATGGCTAAAACTAAGAGAAAAACATTATTATAGTGTTTGGTCTTATAATATATTTAAAATTCTTTTGCGTGATGACCAGAATAACTGGGATGGAATTTAATCGGGACGGAAAGTAGAAAAAATGAAGTTGGTAAGTACTAACTACAGAGAACCTCTTTGAAATATACTTTTTGCTCAATGGACCCAATTTGTATATGGATCCTAAGATTTCTAAACTATGGGGACCCCTAGATAATATCTCACCTATAGGAGGACCCAATTCTAATATTTCCCTTCACTTTTTTTCTCACGCAAAAAGTGCAAAAGAAAAAAAAAACTCCGTGCGCGCCCAAAAGTTTTCAGTCTTATAGCTTTTTTTCTTTTCCTTTTCTCCAAAATTTTCGTTTCATTTTTTCTCAAACATAATTTTTCTAGGGTTTCATTTTCCCTTTTCCACTCTCTGGTAGAAATATGGAGTAGTAGTAGACAAAGAAGAAGAAGACTAGAAGAGTTGTAGTTGTAGACTTGTAGTGTGAAATTGTAAACAGTAGTAGTAGTAGTGAGTGAAGCTGCAGAATGGCATCTACTTCTGGTATTAAAGAAACTGATGAACCAGCTTCTTCTTCTTCTGTAAAAGATTTGATAGACCATGTGTTTTCTTGGAGTATTCAAGATATACTCAATGATGATCTCTACAAACACAAGGTAATCTCTCTCTCTCTCTCTCTCTCTCTTTCTCACTCAATTACTCACTTTATCAATTTATAGCTTTTAAGTTTACTTAAAATTTGCCCTAGATTAAGTCGATTATGCTTGATTTAAGTGCTCTAGTAGCGCATTTTAGCTCCAATTTTGGTGATCACTATTAGTGCAGGTTCACGATGCAGTGTAGGATAGGCTGGTGATAGTGGTGTAGGTTAAGAAATATGAAACCAACCTATCCTGCACAAATAATCAGTATGGATATTTTTCCAAGGATATTATGTATGTTGTACAATTGGTCCTGTGTGGACCACCACCATGGTGGTGGCGATGGTGATGGGTGTTCTGGCGACGTTGATGGTCTACACAGGGTTTAATATTATGGAAGATTTACAGTATGAACTATAAACCATGGTAACAATTATCTGGAGCTGCACGGAACAAAGTAAGCATTATTAGAACATTTTAGCTCCAATTTAGTAATTACTATGGCTATTTTTCAGAAATATTATGGAATTTTTGCAGTTCATCTGTAACATCTCATTTCCTTTAACCAGAACTAATTAAGTCGATCCACTCTATTGGCCACTATCACTTCCAATTTTATGATCTATCTTATATGTATGTTTATGTCTTTTAATGATATACTGTGTTCATTTGTAACTTCTCATCGCTGGGTTTAGCTAAATTGTGGTATTCATACATGGATTTTGTAGTATGCATGGTTAGTTGAATTTTGTATGTCTTATTTAAGCTTAGAAATTGTGTATGTTCTTTTTAGGTGGAAAAGATACCAAAATGTTTTGAGTCCGTAGAACATTATCTTGGCTCGTATACTATGCCATTGCAGGAAAAAACTCTCATGGAGATTTGTTCACAAATGGAGTTTCTGTCAGGCGTACCTCACGCTGAAGTAATCTCAGTAGAGGATTCTAAGCTACATGGGGGTCATTCATGTATTGCATCAAGATCGACTCCTGGAGAAACCGGTATGGAATATATGTCAAAGAACCATACAGTCTGAAACCTTCGGATCTGTTTATATTGGGTGATACCGTACCTGAAGATGCTTCAGATTTGCAGCGGTTTGGAAGCAGTTGGTCTTTGGATTCAATTGTAAAAGATGTGAAAGAGTCCAATCATGTAGGGGATGAGGACAGACTTGTATACTTTCAGGTTAGGACTTCAAAGCCCATAAAGACAGTGATGAGAGAGGGCACGAGAAAATCACCTTTTGTGGTGTTTATGATGAACTTGACAACGAACACTAGAACATGGAAGGCGTTACATATGTCTCGAAACTTGAATATTATCAAGGAACTTCTGTGTGCCAATTAACAGAAGATGATCCTGAAGATTGGAGTTCGTAAAATCAAGAACTCAAGAATATTAACAGAATGAATATACCCTGAATTTGACAGAGAAAATGAATCTGTTTCTCATTAATCCTTTTTGTAAAATGATTACACACTTACTTGATGTTAGGGATTACAATGGTTTTATAGAAAGGGAAAAACTGAATTCCTAATACTAACGTACACCACATTAAATGCTAAGGTTAACATTCATTTCACAGGACCACCAGATGCAACCAACAACACCATAAGCAGAACACCGAGTCCTCTGGCAGAGACTTAAGAGAAGTGTAAACTGAGTGTATGAATATCTGAATTCTAACAGATATCTATTAGCCCCCCTCAAACTCTGTTGTGGACACAAGAAGCACATAAAGTTTTCCTCTTAGAAATGCAAATCTGGGTCCACTGAAACCTTTGGTAAAGACATCTGCTGATTGATCCACTGTAGAAACATAAGATATCCTCAAGGCATTTGATTTGATTAGTTCTCTGACGAAATTGTAATCAACAGATAAGTGCTTCATCCTTGTGTGAAACGCAGGGTTTGAAGAATAAGAGATGGCACTTATGTTGTCACAAAATAGTATTGGTTTAGTTGCTAAAGGAAAATGCATTTCAGTTAATAACTTGCTCACCCAGATTACCTCTGCAGCAGTATTTGCCAGGCTTCTAAACTCAGCCTCAGTAGATGATCTGGCTACTGTTGGCTTCCTCTTACTGGACCAAGATATTATGTTGTTGCCTAAGAACACTCCATAACCTCCAGTGTTTCTTCTTGTAACCAAGTCTCCTGCCCAATCTGCATCACTATAGCCTTTTAATGTGTGATGTCCTTTAGTAAAATGGAGACCATACTCTACTGTTCCCTTTACATATCTTAAAATCCTCTTTGCAGCTGTCATATGTTCTGTAGTTGGAGCATGCATGAACTGACACACCTTATTGACTGCAAAGGATAACTCAGGTCTGGTCCATGTTAAATATTGCAGTGCCCCCACCAAAGACCTGTAGAATGTTGGATCAGATAGAGGTGTTCCTTGCTCACTTTGCACCTTAAGGTTTGATGGTACAGGAGAAGCACAAGGTTTGGCTCCAGACATGTTGTATTTCTCCAAAAGATCTAATGCATACTTAGTCTGAGAGAGAAATAAAGATTTTGCCTTTCTCTTTACCTCCAGTCCTAGGAAATAGTGTAAGTTTCCCAGATTTTTAACTGGAAAATATTCCTGTAACTGTCCAATTAGCTCATTACAATACAACTGTGAACTTCCTGTAATAAGAATATCATCTACATAGACTAGTATGTAAGTGATTCTTGAACCCATTTTATGTATGAAGAGTGAGTTATCAGCAGTTGACAAAATAAATTCAAAAGAGATGAGTACTTTTTCTAGCTTGGCATACCATGCTCTTGGTGCCTGCTTTAGACCATAAAGAGATTTGTTCACTTGCAAACATAATTTGGATTTTCTTGATCCACAAATCCTGGTGGTTGAGACATGTAGATATCCTATGATAGATCTCCATGCAAGAAAGCATTTCTTACATCCAGCTGAGTAATACTCCAATCCATGTTAACAGCAAGAGTAAGAAGAACTCTAATAGTGCATGACTTTGCAACAGGATTGAATGTCTCACTATAATCTATGCTTTCCTGTTGATGGAAACCCTTGGCAACTAGTCTTGCCTTGTATCTAGATATAGTACCATCAGAAGTATACTTTAGCCTAAACACCCATTTACAACCTATTAGATTCATTGAAGGATGATAAGCAACCTTGGTCCATGTTTCTGCAGACTGAAGAACATTGTATTCCTCTTCAAGTGCTTGTCTCCATTCTGGATACTTGCTGGCCTGAGTATAGCAGGTTGGTGTAATGGGTGGTATCTGACTAGAGATAATTGTTGTAAAAGAGTGTTTAGTGGAGTAAATCTTCGGTTTATGTATACCAGATTTGGCTCTAGTTTTCATTTTGTGTGCATTGGGAACCATAGATGAAACTAGCAGCTCAGGTTCAGTTCCAGACTTAGTGAGACAATGTTCACTAGAATGAGAATAATAAGAAGGCATACCTGTTGAGTGTTTAGTTTGATTTGGTACAGTCCAAATTTCTTGATCTTGTGCAGAGGAACTGATGGTGGATATGCTGTCAGTGGAATGTTCTGTATCAGGCACTAATGGGAACACCGATGTGATGTAGCTTGAGGTATCACCACACTTGAGAGGAAAGATACTTTCCCTGAATTTCACATGGCTTGAAACATAAATTTTGCCAGTCTTTACATCTAAACATTTGTAACCCTTTTGAAAGGAGCTGTATCCTACAAAGATACAAGTAATACTCCTTGGTTCTAGCTTATTAGCTGCATAAGGTAGTAATAACCAAGGATAACATAGAGACCCAAAAGACCTTAGGTAGTAATAATCTGGTAACTTTTTATGTAATACTTCATAAGGTGTTTTTGAATTTAATGCTTTAGTATGCAATCTATTTATGGTGCAGTTAGCTGTTGCAAAGGCTTCCACCCAGAATGTTGCACTTAAGCCAGATTGTATTAGTAGAGTTCTGCCAACATCTACAATATGCCTGTGTTTTGACTCTGCATCTCCATTTTGTTCTGGAGTATGTGGACATGTCATCTCATGTCTAATTCCATTGTGTGCTAAATAAGTAGTGAACTGATTGTGAGTGAATTCACCTCCTCCATCTGTTCTTATTGTCTTGATGCAATGTTGTTGTTGTTTTTCAATAAACATTCTAAAGTTAAAGAAAATTTCCTTGAATTCAGATTTGTCATGCAAGGGAAACAACCAACAATATTTTGTGAAATCATCTTTTATTACAACATAATACTTGTAACTTTCCCAAGATGTTACAGGACTAGGACCCCAAAGATCCATATGAAGAAGCTCTAGAGGTGTTGTGCTAAAACTATCTGAATCAGTAAAAGACAGCTTGTGTGATCTTCCTAGAGAACAAGCTTCACAGTTTATTTGATTATTAACAACTGAAGGTAATGCAAGAAATTCTAGAAATACATTGCATATTCTTGAAAGAAGTATGTGCTAATCTACTATGCCAAATTGTAGATGATATGCTTGATGCTGCTACTGTCAAGGCTTTATTTGGTGATTGATGTAAGAAGGTGAATTGGATATAAACCATTGATATGTGGTCCTTGCAAGAGTGTTCTCCCAGATGCTAGATCCTTGACATAAAATCCATTGGAAGTAAAGGTTATTGAGCAGTTATTCTCTGAAGTAAACTGATGAACAGATAATAAATTTTGTGTTACCTATGGTACTAAAAGAATATTGCATAAGTTGAAGAAATGAGTTGGTGTAGATTTAACACAATATCCTGAGTGAGTAATGGACATACCTTCTCCATTAGCTACTTGTATTTTATCTGAACCTTTATATGGAATTGAAGCTTGCAATTCTGATTTGTCAGATGTTATATGTGTTGTTGCACCACTGTCCATAAACCATGGATTATCATTTGTCATATCTGCTGAGGCTAGCATAGCTGACATTGTTCCTTGATTGTGAGTATTAGTATAAGAAGGATTGAGTCTATTGTGACACTCCAAAGCACTATGTCCTGGCTTATTACAGATTTGACAAATTACAACATATCTGTTGAATTATTTCTGGCCATAACTCCTTCCTGAAGATTGGAGTTCAGAAAATCAAGAACTCATTGATCCTGAAGATTGGATCCTGAAGATTGGAGTTCGTAAAATCAAGAACTCAAGAATATTAACAGAATGAATATACCCTGAATTTGACAGAGAAAATGAATTTGTTTCTCATTGATCCTTTTGTAAAATGATTACACACTTACTTGATGTTAGGGATTACAATGGTTTTACAGAAAGGGAAAAACGAATTCCTAATACTAATGTACACCACATTAAATGCTAACGTTAACATTCATTTCACAGGACCACCAGATGCAACCAACAACACCATAAGCAGAACACCGAGTCCTCTGGCAGAGACTTAAGAGAAGTGCAAACTGAGTGTATGAATATTTGAATTCTAACAGATATCTATTACCAATTCCATGGTAAGATATATCTATCACTTATTCAATATTAAATTTTATATTACTTGGTGTACGTTCTCAAGCCTTTAAAGACTTTGCGTAATGGTGAAAAATAATAATGCAATTGCCATATGGCTTCACTTTAACCTCAAGCATTACTTTTCCAATGTTGGAGTTGGTTTTATGTTAGTTTTGGTTTCTCTTTCTTTTATATAACATAGATATCGGAAACAAGGTAGTAATTTTTTTTCTATGTTATGTGGGAAGTGATTTCTACGTTGGCTTTATGGTAATGTAGGTAAAGGAAAATTGTGGTCTCTGTTCTGCGCAAGTTGACAGGATTTGGGCTGGAGAAGTTGATTCACAGATATTACCGGCTCTTAGTGAATCTCAAAGAGCTGCGGTATCGGGTAGTATATCTGCAGTGCAATGTAACCACAGGTCTTCTGTGAAACTTGTTTGGGGTCCACCTGGGACAAGAAAAACCAAACCATCAGTATTTTACTGTATAGCTTGCTAAGTATGAATTATAGAACACTTTCTTATGCCCCAAAAAATATTACAGTTGCTGAACTTGCATTACGTATCTTAAACCTTCACAAAGATGCTTGTGAATCAGACTCGGGAAAGGACAAGTCGGGTTGTTCATTAGGAAACTTTATCTTGCTTGGGAATATGAATAGACTGGAGTTATGTGATGATATTGGAAAGATTTATGTGGATTATCGTTTGGACAGTCTTGTAGAGTTTTTTGCTCCGTTAACTGGTTGGAAGAAACATTTCGATTCCATGGTGGATTTTCTTGAAGATTGTGTTGTTAAAGTCTGCGGGCATCCAACTCGAAACCAATTGACAATGAGTGGAGTGGCCCTTCCATATTATATTTTAAGTTCATTATGGGGATATTAGCAATGTCTGACTATTATCCTTCACACGCCCCCTCACGTGTAGGGCACTTTTTGTGGACCTCTAACACGTGGATCATTGTATGTACGGGTAGTCGTTGGGCTTACTCTCTTACGGATCTGGCTCTGATACCATGTTAAAGTCTGCGGGCATCCAACTCAAAACCAATTAACAATGAGTGGAGTGGCCCTTCCATATTATATTTTAAGTTCATTATGGAAATATTAGCAATGTGGGACTATTATCCTTCACATGTGCATCTCAGTATCGTTTGCCTTTGGAGACTGAAATAGTTGCAGAGGTTCACGTAGCGGAGAAAATTGGAACTAATTCTGAAGTTCACATGTCACTTCTCAAGTTTGCAAAAGACCGGTTCAGAGGTTTAGCGGTACCACTCAAAAGAAGCGTCAGAATATTATGCACCCATCTCCCTAAAAGACTTCTTTTGCCGGACAATTTTGAAAAGATGGTTTCTCTTTGTGGTTTGCTTGAATCTTTTGAAATTTTTCTCTCTCAAAGTCACGTGGCTGAAAAGGAAATAGAAGAACTCCTTGCACGACAAAAGAATTATTCCAAGGAGGTACAAGTAAGTAGAGCATTTAGTTGTATTTCAACCACATTACACAAGATGAGAATTGAATGTGTGCAGGTTCTAAGATCTGTCGGTCATTCTATTGGTGATCGCCTACCAAGTTCCACAAACAGAATTTTCTAAACAGAGTTCTGCCTAAAAAATTCATCTCTCATTTTTTCGACACTGTCAAGCTCATATAATTTGCATGAGGTAGACCTGGAACCACTGGATTTGTTGGTAATTGATGAAGCTTCTCAGTTGAAAGAGTGTGAATCAGTGATTCCATACAGCCTGAAGCTATACGACATGCTGTTTTGATTGGTGATGAGTGTCATCCACAAGCTAGGGCCAAAAGCAGGGTAAGTATAACATCAATTTCTTCGCTTCAATATGATGTTTTCATTCTTAATATATTCAAATGCATTGTTATCTTAGGTATCGGATGAAGCTGACTTTGGAAGAAGTCTATTTCGAAAGGTTGGGTTTTTTTGGGCATTCGGAGGACCTTCACAATATGCAGTACAGAATGCATCCAGAAATAAGCTCTTTCCAAAATCGCAAATTTTATAAAAACCAGATTAAAGATGTTCAAAGTGTTCTTCGTGAAGATTTTCAAAAAAATTATTTACCAGGACCTATGTTTGGTCCCTACTCATTCATAAATATTTCTAATGGAAGGGAGGAGAGCTAGGCATAGTATGGAAAATATGGTTGAAGTGGCAGTTGTAATGACAATGGTGCAAAATCTTTATAAAGGTATGATCAATACTAGTAAATGGATTGCAATAGCTTCTTCGTTATGCTATATATGGTTAAGTAGAAGTCTCGATGTAGTTTTACATTTTTATTGCTCTTCCATTCTTATGCCTCAGTATTATTTTAATTATTAGTGTAGATACCATTGTTGTTGTGTATAAATACGATAAATGTGATATAAATTTCTTTTCACATTTTTTATTTAGCCTGTTAAAAAAAGTGTTGAATTGTTAAATCATGATTCGTCCATTTATTCTACTTATTAAGGATGTTTATTAACTATTCGCAGCATGGGAAGGCTCAAAGCGTAGCTTAACCATTGGTATTATATCTCCATACGCTGCTCAAATTGCTGCAATAGAGAATAAAGTTGTTCAGAAATATGAGAAACTAAAGGAGCTCTAGTGAAGGTGATGTCTGCAAATGGATTCAATGGGGGTGAGGAAGATGTTATAATAATATCTACTGTCGGGTCTGATCATAATGGTGGATCAGATGGCTTCCTTTCTAATCCGCAACTTACTAATGTTGCTCTGACACGGGTTAGGTACAACTAGTGTATATTTTGGTTAATAAAATACCTTATAGGAGACTTTTGTACATGCTAATTTTGATCACTCATCTTTTAGTCCTCGTTAACTCGTTGTGTGTTAACTTGTCAGGCACTTCCTTTGGATTTTGGGGAATGACAAAAAGTTATCTAAAGGTGGTTCTTTCTGGGAAGATTTAATTCGTGATGCAAAGCAACGGCAATGTTTCTTTAATGTCGATGAAGATGAAGAGCTAGTGAAAGAAATGATCAAGTCTAATAAAGAGCATGATCAGTTAGATAATTTGCTTAAGAAAGAAAGTATGCTTGTCAAAAGTGCATTATGGAAGGTAAGCTATTCCAAGATTAATCCAAAACACCATTTTGGTAGTTTCTACTCATTATTCAGTGTCTCTTACCTCAAACTTACAGGTGCTGTTCAACAATAACTTTAGGAAGTCATTTGGGAAGTTGAAGTCATCACAAACACAGAAGTCTGTGGTTAACATATTGGTAACACTTTCCAAGGGTTGGCGTCCAAAAAAGCTCAAAGTTAAAACTTTTATGTGGTAGCTCCGTCCAGCTTGGAAACAGTATAAGGTTGGGAGGACGTATATTATTTCTAACGTTGATGTTGCAAAATATTCGTGCTGTTGGAATCTTGCAACGATGAACAGCAATGTTAGATGTATAAAAATAATATATAAAAAACTGAAATAAAAATTACTCTACCACGGACAACTACGAGGGAAGAGTCACAGGTTCAACAAGTTGTCCTTAACACATTAGTTCGTGGGTATACTCGAAAAGAGCAATGTTATACCCCAACGTGGAAATATTGTCAAAGATAAGACTGCCGATATAGATCGTGGTTGATGTCATTCACATACGCCGGCCCAATACATACGCAGGCCCATGATATACATAAAAAGAAACCTTTAGGGTTTCAGATTTTTTATAAAAATATTTTCGGTAAAAATAATAGATCATGGTTGATGTCATTCACATACGCAGGCCCAATACATAAGTTAGCCCATGTATTGTTTTCCCAAGTTAAACATAAAAAGAAACCATTAGGGTTTCATATTTCTTGTAAAAATATTTTCGGTAAAAATAATAGATCATGGTTGATGTCTTTCACATACGCAGGCCCAATACATAAGTTAGTCCATGTATTGTTTTCCCAAGATAAACATAAAAAGAAACCTTCAGGGTTTCGGATTTCTTGTAAAAATATTTTCGGTAAAAATAATAGATGATGGTTGATGTCTTTCACATACGCAGGCCCAATACATAAGTTAGCCCAAGTATTGTTTTCCCAAGATAAACATAAAAAGATACCTTTAGGGTTTCG
>JAJJMC010031074.1:7293-40655 GCA_023531435.1 Papaver californicum
TACCTGCTTGAGTTCGTTCTTCACCTTTACTACTGGAATGTTGTAATGTGGTGATTACCTTTACTACTGGAATATACTGAGCACGATAGGGAGAGACAAAGTTTGTTACGGATTTCAAATAATCCTATATTTTCTTATTATAAATGTTGATATGTCCATGATAAGAGCACTAACGTATATTCAAGAAGGAGTTGGAATGTCCCTCTGGGCCTTGTATGCTTTAACTACTAAATAAGAGCCTACTACAATCCAGACCCAAAATACGCCTAATAAACTAAAATTATCATAATTAGAAATTATTAATTAATCCTAGATGTAAGATCCGTTTAATCTCTAACCAATCCATCAAACCCGGTTTTATCCCTATAAACTTTTAATTAATCCTAGATTAGGAACCGAGGGTTTTCTTACCGTTCTACGTGGAAGCTTTATTTATTTAAGCTTTTAAATCTTTAAATTTTAATTGCTTACATAAAAAAATACGATTTATAAAGGAAATACGAATACCATTGCTAGTGTGTGATACCATTTGATCAATCTGACGCTCAAAATTACTTAAAATCTATTTTTCTAATATAAAATACATTACTTCTGCTAATAATGGTATCCTCTATAAATCATACAAAAAAATGTGATTCACAATGGAAATAATAATAAAGTTAGTTAATAATGCTAGAAGTTTGTCAAAAATAAAATAAAATGGAGCTCGATTAAAAAGAATATATCTTATTTCTATATTATTTTATCATGAATGGGTTAAATGGCTCACGACGACAATGAGAATTTCTATCAAACTCAAAAGGATATTACATGGATTTTTCAGTGAAAAGCGAAACTATGGTTCTCTATCAATGGTTTAGAGCGTCTACAATCATGGACTAAACAATGGACCAAATCTATATTTGGTCGTTGAACCAATCATAGTGGGATGGACTATAACTAAATTTCATCGAGTTTTCTTGGGTCTGGGACCAAAAGCCATACCCAAATTTGATGGAGCGCAAATTTAGTGAGCGGTTGGTAATAAGTGTTAACATAGTCGTACGTCTCGTCACAGGCATAAACACAACGTACGTATCATGGTCCGGTGCAAACCAAAATAAAGCATGTAGTGGGTGTTCATCTACATAACCGCCCCACTAGAGACCCTCTTATTAGTGGATTCATATAGGCGTTCAACTATATAACCGCCCCAATAAAGACCCATTTTCAAACTATACATTTGGGCATTCATCTGCACAACCACCTTTTTTCAAGCGCTAAATTGTACTTAGGCTTGACCATATTATACTCTTCTACAACTGCGCTTCACATCCCAAGAGCAACCACAATAGGGAGACTAGACCAAAGAGTAAAAAAAATTGGTCTTTGGTCAGCCCAAAACACTATGGTCCCCGACCCAAATATGATCAGACGATTTTATAATATAACACTTGGTATTGGATGTAACTTTATAGTAACGTACGATGAAACAGACGTATGTCTGATGTAACGCTTTTTGATCAACTTATGACTGTGGATGCTCTTAACGAGTCCATACGCCTATTTTAGTGGGCCGAGCTCAAGTGGCCTAACATGCTTTGTGAACCTTCTTTTGATATACCTATCCCATCCGGATAATTAAATGATCAAGGATGGTCTGGCCTTGCCCCATTTACGTCCTTGCTTAGAAACCATGCCTCTACTGCAAATCTGATAGCTTAAAACAGTAACGATTTCATGGCTAAAAGGGTGTTAAGGAATTAATTTGGATATATCTTGAAAAATTATTTTTCGACTTCTAAAAATTAAAAAGTAAAAGATTAATTTAATAAAATATTTTTTTATTATTATTTATAATTTTAGAATTAGCTTCTATTTAAAAAAAAAAATAGGTACTTTTGCTTCCAATATCCAAATATACTTAAAAGGAATAGAGCAAGTAATTTTCTGATTCCAAGGGATAAATAGTATCAAATCTTGACATCAATATATTTTGGAGATAGGAAAATGTTGAACGCCTAAGTTTGTAATGAAAGAATTCCCCATGGTTCGATTTTGGCCATGGGCTCATCATAAATAATGTTTTTATTTTATGGAATGCTTGCGCCTTGATAGCAGATCTTTTGACCAATATATATAGGCGCCTTCGAAGTTCAAATATAGAGACCACCCTCATGCCTAAGAGCATACCTACTGATAACTAAATTAATGGTTAACCATTCATCGTAAATTTTTAAAAAAATAATATATTACCTATGTTTTAATAAAAATGATAGTAACGTTTTTGTTGAAACACAGAGAAAGTATTTCCTTTCATGTGCTCCGAACAATATCCTTTCAAGCCAACTTACCAGGATATAAACCAGAAAATGGAGTTGGAGTTACTCAATTCTAATTGTATTTTATGGGGGCGACTTTGTGCAATTTATAAAAAAATAACTCGTGTAGTTTCCGTTTTATGATTGGCTTTGCTTAGAATGATCGTCAAAAATGAAACGTTTATTCTGGACTATTCTAAGTGGCTAAAAAAAAACAAGCTGCCTGCAACCAAGCAAAGCATACAAAACCAGTGAAGTTGCAAGAAGCCTAGAGGTCATAATGCAAGTCACAACTACAAATAGCAAATCAAAAGCAAGCTGGATGCACAATTACCAGTATCAAATGTAAATTGGTATAGTGAGGCTAATTACATAGCCGAGAACTAGTTTAAGAAGATCACTAACAAAATTGAGAGCCTCCAGAAATCTATCAAACTAAAAATTAAATCGAGAGTAATTCTATTTGTCAAGATCCATTGCTTGAGCAGCTTTAGCTTTATTCAATGCAGTCATTTTAGTCTTTACTTTCTTCTTCCCAACTTGAAATCCACTTGAACATAAAAGTAAATCCCTTAATGGAAAACCTAAAAGTAAGATTGATATACGGAACATAAATCAGACATGGAAATCCAGAAAACTAACACAAACCCATGAAAGTAAGACATAAATACTAATAGAAATTGGATAAAAGGAGGGAACTTACTTTCATCTTCCCCTTCTTAGCTTGTAGTTTCTTTCCCTTCTTTTCCTTTTCTTCTTTCTCTCCTAATTTACAAAAATTAAAAATCAGAAATTAAAAAAAAACTTATTAGAAAGAGAAAGGAAATTAAGAATCAACGGGGTTTCTTTTCTTACTTCTGAGGTCGAATTCGTATTGATTTTTCCTTCGGGATAAATTGTTCTTCTTCGACATCTTCGAATTCCTTCAGCTCTCTCTGTTTTTCAGAACAAAAAAATTTATGTTCTAAAACCCTAGATTTTGTTTTAAGAGGGTACTCTTAGATATCTAATTACTAATTTATCCTTTGTAATTTAGAATCGGACGATTACGATATTTAACCCACTGAGCTGAGTCTGTCTCAGTGCTTTTTCAAACTCAGACCAATATTTGGTGGTGAATGGTTTGCCGTCAAATAGTTGAGCCGGACTCGATAAGCACCTTTAATTAGGTACTGCAACTGACTGAAATCTGAGCTATAAAATAACCCATTAGAAATTTGAAAATCAAAGTTTTAGAAGGACAATTTTATTCAAGAAAAATTTATTTGGTTGCCCCTCGTGAAAATCCTAGTTTCCACTACCATTTTCTCATACAAAGTTTTTGGTCCCAGTACTGGCCGGTAAGATGTACCTATAACCCATCGATGCACTAAGAACGCTGTTGGTCTGTCGGACAAAAAGCTCCCGGACTGACTTTTTAGTACAATTTTTATTTGGTTTATAGTTGATGCTAACTAAGAAATCACAGACGTATTTTTATGAAGTTCTGTATGATGATTAAAACACAATTTTAAAAATAATTTTATGATTCGCATATAAAAAGCCGGAACTTAGATATACACTAGCTGCCGAGATTGCATGTGTATATTGCAGAAAAAGACTGTGTTCACGTACACATCTTATACGGCTATCTGTAATTTAAAGACTTGCAATTATCCTTCCGAGACAAAAACCTCCATGGAAGAATATTTGAGAAGACGTGCTTACCTTGCTGAAGTAATTTACGGCAAAAATTGCTCAACTTTAGAGAAACAGATGAAAATTTCCAAAGAGATGGCATTATTCAATTATGAATAAATAAAAATCCATATTAGTGAAACAATGCGATCCCTTTGGAGTTCTTCAGCTGCACCAAGAACTACGTATATGCACCAAGAACTACGTATATACGCAAGAAATTAATCGGTTTAGAAATTTTCTGAAAAACTAATCATAGGTTCTTCTCTTCATTGGAACAATAAGTCCGTTATATACATTACTATACTTGTTGAAGAGATAAAATATAACCAAGGAATATCTTTTTGATCGGAGGTTTTCGGAAATTGGTTTTGGGTACAAATTGTATGAACTGGTTCTCTCTTTTATAGATGAAGTGATGAAGATATGTTTAATTTGCAGCTTTGGTTTTGGGGGTTTGTTTTTCTGTTAGTGTTTTGGATGTATTTAAGTTCACGCATTCTTGATGAATGAAGGAAGACGTTAACAATTAGCTAAGCTATCAAGTCTGGTATATATCATGGTGACTGATGAACACGACTGCACGTCCATGTTACTGCGAATTGACATACATATATACCCAAAATTTACGCATGATTGCTACTGTTTCGTACAAGCATGGGATAGATGAACACATGAAAAAGGAGAAAATGGAAAAGTGATTTAGAAAAGATTTCCGTTCACCTAACCCAATATAACTTTGCGTAGCCGTCTTCAGACTAGTAGTTATCCTTATGAGAATAACAATCACAAAAGCCTTGTACAACCACTGGCTGACTAACATGTAAATTTATTTTGCTGATAATGGTGTTTTCAATAACTTTCATATCATTTTATCGGAAATATTCTTACGCAAAGTTTCCAAGCTTAACTGTCAACATTTTCGAATTCAAGTTATTAGCATCATCATCTAAAAATTTTATCATTATACAGCGATTGCTCCATCAATTTATTATTTTTGATTCAAATATTTCATCAATAGTTTGGGACATTCTAATCAATCGAGCGAAAAAAAATCAAATATAAGTAAATATAAATCCAAGAAATTGAGAAGTCGAAAACATTCCACGTCGCCAAATCAGGTAAGTAGCTCAGTAGGCGACGTGTTTCGTAGGAGTTTACTTATTTAGCTAAAACTTGAAATGATAATGAAGTTAAAATTGGGAATAAGGTTGAGAAACGAGAGATAAAGAAGAAAACACGAAAGCAGTTTGGTAAGCGGTGTTTATCCTAAACAAACGTACAAAAAGTTCATGTGATGTGTTGAGTGCTTGGGCAACCCTTGAAAGATCACTGGGAACATGACCAGAATTTAGACAAAATTAAAAGCCCACATCACAGGGCACACGTGATATCTCGATGTGTGCTTACATCAATGTTTTCTTCATTTGTCGTTTATTTTGGGACGAGACCCTCCATTCTATCTGGGCTGGTGATACCGTGTGCTAACTGGTAAGGAGCCTCTCACATGGGTTAGATATAGACAAGGGGCGTGCTGCTAAATTCACTTGTCCTCGTCATCGAGGAAATAATCAGTGGTTTGTTCAGATACGCACTCTAGAGCCTAATATTTTTTACCTGAATTTACTTATGTTAATATTTGGAGAATGTTTGCTGGTAATATTGTTGTTGAAGTCCGAGTTGTTGAACCTGATCGCGTAAATCCTCCAAGATCTTCTAAATATGGATTTGGTTTAGATAAATGTCAGTTCCCCCTTATTACTGATAAATGTTAATTCCCCTTCGAGCATGCTAAGTGGTCATTTTTTGGTCGTAAATTGAGACAATTTTAATTTTAATATAATTTTTGTTGAGGAGAAAAAATGTGATATGGAATTGGAAGAAAAAATAAAATGATATTTGTTATATTCGGACTTTCTTATGATTTTATATATAGTTACTTTGAGGAAGAAATGATCTTTTGAAAAAGAAATATATATGTTTGTAATTAACCATCACTTACGTATAAAGCCATATAGACTACGAGACCCTCCTAATGAAACAAAATGATGTTGGATAATATGAAAAAATGCCATCCTTATATAACCACAAAACCAATAAATCTTAACATCTAATATTACATACACAGAATTAACTCCATTAAAAGATATATGTGGAGGGGGAAATATGCAAATGCTAAGGGATAGTATCCACAATCTTGGGATTTTCTCTGTATACCAGTTAAACTAGAAGGGCTTGGCTTCAAGGAGGCTAGCAAAATGAACAAGGTCATGATTGCTAAACTAGCTTGGACATTGGCGTCTCAGCCAAGTTCTTTCTGGTCCACTCTGCTCAAAACCAAATATTTTAGGCAAACTAACATATTTCATGCCAAACTCTGCAATACATCTTTGATATGGAAATGTATTTTGTAGGGTATCTCAATCATCCAAAAATACAGTTGATGGGAGGTAGGGATAGTAAAATGATAAATATTTGATGATATATATGGATACCATATGTATGGAAGGAGCCCTTGATCATTCTCTTTATAACACCAAATATAACTTTTTAACGCTTGTGTTTGAACTCATTCTTTTTATAAGATCACCATTTAACATTTTGAAAATCAGTTGTTAAAGATTAACGGTTGAATTTAAACCTTGTGGATGTGAGGTTTCTTATCTTCAAACACGTTAATTCTAATAGGAATACATAACTTTATTAAAAGAATATGTAACCAAAAGTTTAACTTTAAAATTATTTTTGTTTGAATTTTATAAGAAAAATGATGTTAAAATATTAAGATAATATTATTTTAAATATATAAACGAACCTTATGTTTTCTTAATTAATATTTAGTATAATAATATATTTTTACGCCTATGAAAACTTTTTTTTTAAAATCCAAATCATCTCATAGTAGAATTGGAAAACAAGTAAATCTAACATATCCATTTGTTTCTGTCTGACTCGATCGCTGAACATATTACACACATCAAAATACACGTATCAAATTTTAAGAATTAGCTCGGTGACATGTAAAAGAAATCAGTCAATACATGTGACGAATAGAGCGGAGGCGGAACCACATAGGAGTTGGTAGGACCTTAGACCCACCTATTTTAAACTAATTTTGTTTTAATTACTAATCTATTTATAATATTTACAGAAGGGTTACACAGAGGCTCTCATATTCTGGAGGGACTCCAATAATTATAAGAAATAGAGACATTTTGAAGTAAAACTCAAAAACTTCTTATCCATAATATTCTCACAATACATAAACCACCCTTGATTAGTTTATCTTATTTAACACTAATCAATTAAAAAATTAAGCTAATCATGATTAATTAAACTTAATCTTTACACAAAAAAAAAATGAATTCATTTTTTTTTTTGGATTAGTGTTTTGTGGGAAGAAAAACTAGATGAAATTTAAGAAAAAAATTTCGTTTGTTTTAACCCTTGATTTTGATTCAATCAACCATAGTAGCATTGAATATACCTCTAGATTAAACTTTTGGTCTTTTTATGGCTCAAATTTGATGAAATCACGATTTGAAAGATTGAATTTTTTGTATTCAGAGAATGTTGTTGTTGGGTTTTCAAGCCGAACCCAACCGTAACACGAAGAACACCGAAGAACATCATTTTTGGCCAGAGTTACGGTTGGGTTTTGACTCTAAACCCAAACGTAACTTCAAATGTAGACGATCAAGATTTAAGAATGTTATGGTTGGGTTTAAAATCGTACCCAACCGTAACAATTTACGGAATTTTTTCAAAAAGAATTTACGGTTAGGTTTTTAGAAACACCCAACTGTAACAAATCTTTAAACCCCAATCGTAAAATTAGATAAATAGATTTTAAGTTTTTTCAGTTCTATCTTGTAGAGAATTGAAAGACGAAGCTAACCCATAAAAATGAGGTCAATCGGACATCGTATGAAAGAGTTATGATCAAAACGTGACATTTTTATTTGTATACATGAAGAATTACGGTTGAATTCGGCCAATAAACCCAACCGTAACTCTGGCCTCTTGGAGGCCCAAAATGCTCAAAGTTACGGTTGGGTTTAGTGGCCTAACCCAACCGTTACTATTCCTGGATACAAATAAAAATGTCACCGTTTTGATCATAACTCCTTCATACGATGTCCGATTGACCTTATTTTTTTTTGGTTAGCTTCGTCTTTCAATTATCTACAAGATAAAACTGAAAAAAAACTTAAGATCTATTTATCTAATTTTACGATTGGGGTTTAAAGATTTATTACGGTTGGGTGTTTCTAAAAACCTAACCGTAAATTCTTTTTGAAAAATCCGCAAATTGTTACGGTTGGGTACGATTTTAAACCCAACCGTAACATTCTTAAATCTTCATCTTCCACATTTAAAGTTACGGTTGGGTATTGAAGAAAACCCAACCGTAAGTCTCAAGAACATGATATATTACGGTTGGGTTTTACACACGAACCGAACCATAATTTCTTCTGCGTCCAGTTTTAAAAAACCCAAATCACAATCAAACATGCCATTCAATCAATTAAAAGTTCTAAGAATAACATAAGTTTTGTTCAATCAATTAGATACACCATTGTTGGTTGTTGTGGTGATTGATTTAGATCTTAACCACCAATTTAGTCATTAATCTCTTGATTAGGTTGAAAAGGGGAATTAAGTTTTAATTGGGTGACAGACAAATTTGTCTTTTTTTTATTAGGTAAAGGGTAAAATTAACATTTGACTTGCCCCTAGGACACCTCTTATATTAAGAAAATTTTTGGAGCCCCTCCAAGATATGGGAACCCCTATATAACCCTTCTATTTATAAAATGTTACTGAATTATCTTGTCGAAAATACTTTGGTGTAGAAAATTGTGACAACTATAATTGTTGCTAAATATTGCAACGACAATAAATATAACTAAATTTTTAATTCAATATGCTTTAAATAAAATAAAATAATGATCCATCTAATTAAAACTTATGACTCTACCACTGGAGTAGAGTATACACAATTTGTTGTATATGGACAACCTTAATGCGGACTTAACAGTTAACATCAAATCAAGTAACCACCCAAATCTAAGGAAATATAATGTTATTAATTTTATCTGATGGCCTAGCTAGGGTGGCAAATTCTTGCAGTGGTGTCTTGACTCTTGACTCTTGACTTTTTTGATAAATTTTTATAAAAAAAATAAAAAAAAGAGCAATAAGACAACTTAGTGTCTCAGACAGAATATTAAACGGTCGATTTGAACCAGATCAGCGTCACCAACTGTCACGACCCATATTATAACAAATATATTTGTTAGTATTAAAAAAAACAAAACTATGTTTCTAAAATTCTTTTTCAACACCAAGTCCAAATTTAGAAAGAAAGAACAAAAAACATCAAAGCTGTAAAATATTTGATTTATTATTATTTTTATTGTTTTATTATAGTCCACAAAACGGCTACAAACTATGGAATATGGACTACTGACCTGAATTATTATCTGACGGAAAGCATGTAAATCCGATGATAAGACACGTGCACTTTTTAATGCGAGCGTTGCTGGACTGAAGTCTGAATCCGAATCATCACTACTAAGATAGTAAAGGGTCGACTGCTGCTGGTGCAATGTACTTCTTCACTATCTCTAACCAAATCCATGACAGAAACCAATAAATACACACTTGTTCATACATACTACCGATCTTTAACCATTAAAATTAAGAGAGACGGGTTTTTATCGACATATTCTTGCATTTAATAAGAGAGATCTTGGGTGAATAATGTATGTAATAAGTTTTTTTTTATATATTTTCAATATTTGTTGAGTTTTTCTTACATTTTTGAGATTAATATTTAGGGATGAATATTGGATCGGGTTTGACCCCATCCGCACCCGATCCGTCAATTGGTAGATGATTGAAATATTTATCTGTTCCAATCTGTTATAGGACGGATAGGGTTTGATCCCGTTATTTTAACGGGTCGGGTGTGGATGGTGCGAGTCACCTGCTCAGATTCAATGTAAATTTTTTTCCATGACTTGACTGTTTTTTTGATCCTCATACGCGCCACCTGATAAACCATTTTAACCAACATTCGATCATTTTAAATCTAAGTCCCAACATTCAAATTATAAAATAAATTTAAAGTTTTAATATTCTTAGATTGCAACCGAAATCGAAATCATCTAAGTTCAAGAACTGCAATTCTACGATATTTACCAACTAGCAACAAAGTCATCTTAGTAGCAGCACCATCCAGGTCACCGAAGGAATCAATCATCATCTATGATGATGGAAGAAGCAACAAGGTTACCAAATAGCTTTCCAACAAAAGAAGTGAACAATTAGAATGAAAAAAATTAAAAATACCAATAATAATAATAGTATAAGAAGTTAAGAACCATAAAGTATAAATTATATCTGACTCAAGAACATCAACCGCCTCCTCCTCGACTTTAAGGCTAGAAGAATCTTTGTCAATTGATGTACGTAACCAATTTTGGAATAAAGTTAATGCCTCAAGTGTTCTAGGCTTTAAGGGATTTTCTGGCAGATTAGACGGATAAAACAGATGAGAGAAGGTGTCACCCACATCCGACCCACCAAAAAACGGGTAAAGAAAATTATCATTCGTATTCAATCTGTTTCTTGACGGATGAAATACGGATTGAGTCAAAACTGGCAGATACGAATCGGTTATGTACAACCTTAATTGACATGGTCTACAAATTTCTCAATATAGACTTTTGAGATACTTATTTTGTAACAAGAATAATTTTTTTCCCGGTCTTTTTATTGGATGGTAGAATAAAAGGTAAAGAATATCATTTTAACATAAGAAATGCAATTAATGTGCATCCTATCACTATTTTTTGTATTTTGTTAGAATGATAGATTGATACCATCGATAAAATTTTGTTCTATCACAGTAAATTAATTATTTGTTTTTTATTGGATACATTATTTTCTCCGTCAAATATAATTAGTAACCCTACTTATCCTTACTATTAAGTTAATAATCAATTTTTTTCATCATTCGACTGTCAGATTTCTATTTTAATCACATAATTTAAGTTAAATTCACTAAATTTTACAGTTTTAATTATTAAAAATCTTAATGAAGATAAGACTAAGTTAATAAAGAGAAAAATAGAAATAATAACACAAGCGTGATATGTGGGGGCACTGAAATAATGAAGCTCTCTCCTTCATAAATCATGCCCAGCGCCCCCAGCCCCACTATAAAGTAAAAACAAAAAAAACTCAATGGCGGTGGAAAAATAAATACCCCCTAAATTTGCATAAACATGTCGGTGGAAAAATAAACCCTTCAAAAACCCAAAATTTAAAAACAAAAAATTATATTTTAATAAAATACAGAGATCTGATATTTATATTTTAATTTATTTCCCGTGTTTCATTTAAATGTTCTGGAAAATTCTCATCTGCAGAAGAAGTTTTCAATAATAATAATAATAATATCGATCAAATCGAGATTCGTTCTCTCTGTTGAGACGACGTTTTTATCGAGAACTCAATTCAACACAGTACGGATTTTCTCTGCGTTCTAAGAAGTATAAATTTTCAGTTTCTACTGAGTTGATGAGAAGAAGTTGAACAGTTTTGTTAATAGTTTTTTGTTTTTTTTCATTCATGGAATTTCGGCGGTACTTACTGAGTTGAAAAAAACAAGAGCTATTTTAGGTATTTTATTTTTGAATTTTACTAAATTTGACTGTGGATTTCATTTCAAGTTTGTGTTTCTATTGACTTCAATTAAGACTACTGACTTTTGATTTTTCTAGATCTTGAGTAGATTTGGGAATTTATTGTTTTATTTATGGAATGGAATGTTTTGTTTTTTGGATTTCTTCTAGGTTGAAGAATTTGGTCTGGTACGGATCTTTGTAGTTGTATATACAATTTGATTGAGTTTGGACTGAGCATAGTAGTGGAAATTGTGTTCGGATTCGGGAGAGATGGGGTGTAAATACTCCAAATTCGGAGGAGCGTGTTGTTGTAATTCACAGTATAATGGTTCAGTTCTTGAGGCGCCAGATAACGGTGAGCGAATTTGATGTTTGGTGTTTGTGAAATGAAAATGAGAATTGGTGTTTTATTGATGTTGTTATTGTTGTTGGTGCAGATGAGAAGGGGGAGGCAGATGATTTGCCGAAATTTCAAGAGTATTCATTTGAGCAACTTAGACTTGCTACATCTGGTTTTTCGGTAGATAATATTGTATCTGAACATGGAGAGAAAGCTCCTAATGTTGTTTATAAAGGAAAACTAGAGAATCATAGGAGGGTTGCTGTTAAGCGATTTAATAGAATGGCTTGGCCTGATTCGAGACAATTCATGGTAATCTATTTTCATCTCTTTACTCTAAAACGGTATACAATTAGATCATTTTCGAGGTTATTTCTCATAGATGTAGATGTGTAACTTTTGAGAGGCTTTTTCAATTTGTGGACTCTATTGTGCAAATGTAGAGCAGCCATAAGGATGCATGTGATACTAATGACTTTACAGTCATGCTTCCCGTGTACCCTAGCTATACTATTTTAGCAATAGTTCTCCAATTATCTACAATATTAACCATTTGTAGGAAAGTTTTGATGTTCTATAGTACTATACTGTGTGGTTGAAGATTTTGTTTGTTATTTCAGGAAGAGGCAAAAGCAGTTGGTCAGCTTCGTAACCATAGACTGGCAAACTTACTTGGTTGTTGTTGTGAGGGTGACGAAAGGTTGCTTGTGGCAGAATTTATGCCCAACGATACGCTTGCAAAGCACCTATTTCATTGTAAGTCTCTTCTAGATACTGGAAGCGCTAATGCCTTATGGTAATCCCTGTGTTGTATTACCTTTCGAACATATGCAGTATATGAAGATGATTGTTGAGTGATATGACACACTTCCCACAAGACTTTACAGCTGAAGGGTCTAGTTATGAACTGTGAGTCTAGGGTATAGGGTTCACCAACTAAATGTTAAATCTGAAGAAGCGGCGTTTACTCCTGATTTTCCTTCAATTCTTGTTGCATTTAGTTTCTTTTATCTTTGTCGCACCCTTTTAGCGAGAGTAATCTCAATATGAAAGTGCTGGTGAACCGTCCCACCCTTGTATGACTATTTTTGTAACTTTTTTTGGATGGATACATGTGTGTGACAGCCTCTTTTCTAATACCTTTTGTGGTGCAGGGGAATCACTACCAATGAAGTGGGCAATGCGATTAAGGGTTGTTCTACATCTTGCACAAGCTCTAGAATATTGTACCAGTAAAGGACGTGCACTTTACCATGATCTTAATGCTTACAGAATTGTATTTGATGACGTGAGTATTGCTATCATCCGTTCATTTAACTACTCCTTCCTACTTTCGGATTTGTGTGTGTTTAGCCTGCTCATCTGGGATTAGCATTTTGCAGGAGGGTAATCCTAGACTTTCTTGCTTTGGAATGATGAAAAATAGTAGAGACGGGAAAAGTTACAGTACAAATCTGGCTTTTACGCCTCCAGAGTACTTGAGAACCGGTAGGTGCCACAACCAGGATTTATGAATATCTTTTATCATTCCCTGTCCTATTACGCTCGATCAAGGAAGGGTTTCAGTAGTATCCTACCTATCATACATTCTTCTAGCAGTAGCAGATTGAAAAAAAAAAGTATTTCATCACCTTTGAACAACCATCTTGAGTTTGCTTTTATTCTCCAAGTAATTTCTTCCGTTGTTGAAATGTGTTCAAAATCTGATCGCAACTCGGGTTTTTGAGTTTGCAGATGAGTAAGTACACTATCTGTCTCCATTTCTGAATCCATAGCTTGAATTGTCAGCTTTAATGTAGTGTTCCCAGAAAGTAGCCTTCTTCCATTCCCTTAGACTGCAATTCAGAGCCTTCAACTTCAACCACAGAACAGAACTAGGTGACCCTGCAAAACAGAAAGAGTTTCAACAACATACAAGAAAATCAAAAAGAGCATTGTTGTTAAACCACATAATCTCTAATCTGAATGTACTAGGAGAAGGATCAGAAAAGTCTAGGATAATTGAAATATAATCAGAGGTTGGTCTATACTTGGCAGGCTGAGATTGTTTATGATCTTGAGCTTCAAAAGGATACAGAGATTAGGAACCTATCGAGCCTACCCACGTTTCATTATTTACTGCTCGACCCCATCTCGAAAGTACGATATGGCCTTATCTACCAAGTTGTCACTTGGCTTTCTATAGGCCCTATCTGTACAGTGCTTGTCCATTTTTTTACTTAGTGGGTTCATATGTATGCTGATGGAAAATTCTTGAAGTAGTCCTCACTACAGAGTTTGTACATCCTTGTAGGCCGCGAGAAGTAGCAATCAATCAAATCATCTTGTGGCGCTCATAGTCCTTTTTGAATAAAATAAAATAATTCTTGGTTTCTTAAGGTTTTGCCTTGTCATCAGTCCCCATTTTCTACTGAATTAGCATTTTGGAATTCTGTAAGACTGTAACACTCTCTAGCACTTGTTTTTCCAGTTCCCAACATTTGGTCTACAGAGTTGTTGTCATACTTCTCAAGGTCTGTGCTGTTGTTACCTTGTTCAGTATTCAGCAGAGAAGATTGTCTGTACTCTAATGTCCATCGACAGAGAAAGTCCAGTTTATAATGATCTTGAGCCCCACTTCACTCGATGCATTTGATCTTGAGTTGGATTCCCATTAACTTAGCAGCTACTTACTGCAATGTTGTGTTTGATGGTGTGAGACTAGTACCAGTTAATGTTGATTACCTATGTTTTACCATTTTCTAATCCAGTTTATTGTCTCTGTTGTGCAGGACGAGTCACGCCAGAGAGTGTAATATATAGCTTTGGTACTCTGTTACTTGACCTTCTTAGTGGAAAGCATATTCCTCCTAGCCATGTAAGTTTCTCTTTCCTTTTCATATAGCAATATTACCAAACTCAGGAAAATGATCCACATCTTCAAATTTGTGTAAGAATAATATCTCTCTGCACCTAATGCTTGGTTGCATAATTTCTCTCCAGGCCCTTGACCTTATTCGGGACAGAAATCTCCAGATGCTAACAGATTCCTGCTTAGAGGGACAGTTTTCAGATAACGATGGTACAGAACTGGTACGCTTAGCTTCTCGGTGTTTACAGTATGAACCTCGAGAGCGACCAAATCCCAAGTCATTGGTGGCAGCTCTGACTCCTCTTCAGAAGGAAATTGAGGTTATCTGTCTTTCTTTTCTTAACTTGCAAATCAGTTTGATATGTAATCAAGAACCACCTCTATGCTGATTCAGCATATACACAACTGAAACTGGCTTTCATTTACTGATGCGAGCAAGAAAAAATTGTTAATCGTGTGTTGTGTGTAAAATTTGAAGGTGTATCTTTTTAATGAACTGTTCTGCAGGTTCCTTCTCATGTCTTGATGGGTATACCATATGGTGCTACATTCACGCCTCTATCACCCTTAGCTGAAGCTTGCTCAAGAATGGATTTGACTGCAGTTCATGAGATCCTGGAAAATACTGGGTACAAGGATGATGAAGGAATAGCGAATGAGGTGGGTGGCGCAGGCTGAAACTCTCGAAAATGTTACTGGATTCGTTGTCTGGTTAGATTTAGAATTAGATTGTTCTTTCTGTTATTTTCTTACTTTCCACTTCCCCCCTGTAATGCAGCTCTCTTTTCAAATGTGGACCAACCAAATGCAGGACACCTTAAACTCAAAGAAGAAGGGTGATGTTGCTTACCGACACAAAGAATTCAAAGCTGCAATTGAGTGCTACACACAGGTTAGTGATTGCGAACTCATCTGATATTTGTTTATCGTGTATCATAGAGGGTTTGTGGTTTATCATATTCCAGGCAATCGACTTGCCTAAACTTTGTGAAAAGGCTACTTATATGCACCAGAATCAGCATTTGTGCTGTCTGAAGTTCGTATGATAACATCATTCTACTGCATGACCCACACTCGCCTTACTTGTGCTTCAGTAGAACATAACCCCCACTCTCAGTCCCCACACTGAGATAAGATGCTTTTATACGGCAATCCAGAATCCAAATTCCAAAGAGTGGAATCAAGGTGTTGCCATTTTAGATCTGAACTCCAAAATAAATATTTGAACTAACTCTATGCAATTGTCTTGTGCAGTTCATTGAAGCGGCAACCATGTTTTCTCCTACAGTTTGTGCACGACGTTCTGTATGTTATCTCTTAAGTGACATGCCACAAGAAGCTCTTAATGATGCAGTTCAAGCCCAAGTCATTTCCCCTGTCTGGGCAACGGCGTCCTATTTACAAGCAGCCGCCTTTTTTGCTCTCGGAATGGAAAATGAAGCCCAAGTTGCGCTCAAAGAAGGTTCTGCTCTTGAAGCAAAAAAGAGCGCAGCTTCTTCCAAGTAATAGATAACAACTGAGGTGCGGCATTGTAAAATCTCTATCATGCATCCTTACCTAATCGCACTCTCTTACTGCAGATAAACCTATTCTTACTTCCAAGTGGAACAAAATCGTAAAAAAAGAAAAGAAAAAGAAAAGGCTTATTCGAGTCGAAATACTGTTCTACTAGTGATGACAAAACTCTAAATTTACACTGTACGAGTTTTCTGAGTTTTTGTAGCTCTTTTGCCATTTAATCATTCCTTGAGCAGAATAGAATATTCTTGGGAGCGTGGTTGGTTGGTCTTGGTATAGTTTCCTTCTTGTTAGTTTTCATCTTATAAGTCATTGCTTATGGGAACAAAAACTGATATTTTCAGTAGATGAATTAGAATGATGAAATTGTTCCCAAGATTGTATTTTGTGTACAGCAACTGCTGGGTTTATTATGTTGAAATGTAAGAAACTAGATATGGTTTTTTGTATCTTTTCTTTTCTTATTTCCCGATTGAAGTTATGGGTGATGAACTAATGATACTAGTGATCTGAGTTAAAAACTTGTCAAGCATCAAATTCTTTGATCGACACATTATAACTTTTCTTTAGTTCCCTTGAAGTTTCTTTCTTTCTTTGCAAAATTTTCTTAACCCCAAGAGTTGAAAATGGAAAACTTTGTGGAGTTTGTAGTCAATCTGTGAAAGCTACCCGACCATATTAAGAAAATATTAGTGAAGATTTTAGTCGATTACAAAGATATGACATCAGATGATGAGATGAGATGAGATGTAAGCAAAGTGTTATGCTGACCTTCACACAAAATGTCACAAGGGCAGCATCATCTAACTTTGCTTGTGCTTTTATCTTTTGTGTTCTGCTTACCATTATGATTGCTAAAACCTGAAACTGTTGATTGAGCTTATACCACATCTCCAGAAGAGGATACTATGGATATTGAACTTAGCTGGGACTGGCAGATTTTAAAAAAAATCATTTAAAAGGGCCCAACCGGGTTCGAACCGGTGACCTATTGATCTGCAGTCAATTGCTCTACCACTGAGCTATGGACCCTTGGTGGTGAATTAAGAGTTATTATATTATATATATCATGTAAATTCAAATTTTTGTTAAGTTTTTAGTTAATGTAAAGAACAGGAAAAAAGTGCTTGATTTACTTATAATCCATTACAATAGCTCATATAACATTTGCATAGATTCCTTAGAATCGAAACCCAAATAAAATCATCGGTTAGTACCACAAATATAGTTCCACTCAGCCACAAGAAAGAAGAAAGGTGCATGAAGTTGTAAACTTCTAATGCTCTTGTTCATCCTCCTCCTCATAATATTCCTCTTCATCAACAGTAGCATCCTGATATTGTTGATATTCAGCAATCAAATCATTCATATTACTTTCAGCTTCAGTGAATTCCATTTCATCCATACCTTCACCTGTATACCAATGCAAGAAAGCTTTCCTTCTAAACATAACCGTAAACTGTTCTGACACCCTTCGAAACATCTCTTGTATCGACGTCGAGTTCCCTATAAACGTCGATGACATCAATAGACCAGTAGGAGGAATATCACAAACACTTGATTTCATATTGTTTGGTATCCATTCGACAAAGTAAGATGAGTTCTTATTTTGAACATTCATCAATTGTTCATCAACTTCTTTTGTGCTCATTTTGCCACGGAACATGGCAGACGCGGTCAGGTAACGTCCGTGCCTTGGATCAGCAGCGCACATCATGTTTTTCGCATCCCACATTTGTATGGTTAGTTCGGGGATTGATAGAGATTGGTATTTTTGAGATTTTTGCGACGTCAAGGGTGCAAATCCTACCATGAAGAAATGTAGACGCGGGAATGGGATTAAGTTCACAGCTAGCTTTCTGAGGTCGGAATTCAGCTGTCCAGGGAACCTTAAACAACATGTTACACCACTCATTGTCGTCGAAATCAGATGATTTAGGTCGCCAACTGAAAAATGAGAATTAGATTAGTTAGGTGCTCAAAAAATTATTAGACAACGTAGACATTCAGATTCACAGGAGTCGATACCCATGGTGCACAAACTTGCATAATGTTACAGAACCATAATAGACAGGGCTAGATATAATTGCAACTTGTAATATTTGGCATTCTATAACTAGAATTTCAAGAAAATCGAATTGAACTTGTTAAGCATTCATGAAAAATAGAACCAACAGGGGGCAACTTACAGCTAGGATTTGTGAGTTTGAGAGTTCTGAGACATATATCATAGAGAGCTTCATTGTCAAGAACCATACACTCGTCTGCATTCTCAACCAATTGGTGTACCGACAATGTGGCATTATACGGTTCCACAACCGTATCCGACACCTTTGGTGAAGGAAATACGGAGAATGTCATCATCATGCGATCTGGATACTCCTCTCTAACCTTGGATAGAAGTAGTGTTCCCATACCGGAACCCGTACCACCACCAAGCGAATGACAAATTTGAAACCCTGTTTCATCAAAATATAGACTAGGAATTGTCAAAAATGTTTAGCTGCATATACTTGTATTACCGAGCATTACGCTCACGGGGTTCTAGAGTTCAGGGGCAATTTACCTTGCAAGCAATCACAATTTTCAACTTCCTTTCGAACAACATCAAGAACAGCATCAATCAATTCTGCTCCTTCAGTATAATGTCCTTTAGCCCAATTATTCCCCGCTCCATTTTGTCCGAAAACAAAATTGTCCGGTCGGAAAATTTTACCGTGAGGACCAGCCCTCAAGCTATCCATAGTACCTGGTTCAAGATCCATCATGACAGCACGAGGAACGTATCGACCTCCGCTCGATTCATTGTAATAAACATTCAACCTCTCTAGTTGAACATCCGTGGTACCGACGTAGTTACCGGAATCATCAATCCCATGTTCAGCACAAACAACCTCCCAAAATTTAGCACCAATTTGATTCCCACATTGACCAGCTTGCATATGCAATATTTCTCTCATCTTCTTTCTTCTACACTCTCTGGTTCAAATGTATGATATGAAAGAATGGATTGAAGAAGAATGCGATGAGGGCTGGGTTCTATGAGAAATGGGAGGATAGAAGAGAGACTTAATGATGGAGAGGGGGGAGAACATGGAGAACACAAACCATTAAAAATGAACGTGATGCCAACATTCATTTCCAAATTTGCCGGCTAAAAAAAGCCTATTAATGTTTGAAATTTGTTTTAAGTTTTATCTTGTCCATTGGAAAATTAGTAAGTCTTCTCTTTAGACGTGTTTAAACAGATAAGCAATGATACGCTATGGAGGGCATGTTTCTGTTTTTTTCGTTTTGTTTTTCAACTAGACTGTAATTAAGCCCCTGAATTTGAGGGCGACCAAAAATTAATTAGGAATGACTAATAAAATAAAATAAAATTGTTTTGAAGTACTCTCAAGACATCCTTTATCCATCTATTTTCTATAATGGCTAATCTATCCTAGAGTTAATTTTAATTAATTAGATAATTAATTTGGTTATTAAAAAATTATTTGAATTAATTTTGGAAGAGAATTCGAGAGTGTTTTAGATTGATTTTTTGAGTTTTAGTTTTATACAATCGGCAAGATCGTGATTTATTTTTCCTATCGATTGTACAATTGGCAGTTTAATGGAGTACTTAAACTACCGATTAAATTTCTCAAAACTTCCAAAATTTCGAACTCTTCATCTTTCACAATCGGTAGGTATTGAAAATTTATATCTACCGATAGTAAACATATAATGAATTAAATTTTAAAATTTTAAACTTTGTAATTGGTAGTTTAAAGATCAATTTTATCTACCGATTATAATGGTTTTTTTGTCCGGGACTTTTATTGCCATAATCGGTAGTTACTGAACATAACTAACTCCCGATTGTGAATAATCGGTAGCACGTGAATTTAATAACTACGGATTGTATGTAATCGGTAGTTTAGAAACATTATTATCTACCGATTATGCCAATTTTACTTAACATCTAACTTTGTAATACTATTTTAACATCCGAAGATAAACTTGTTCAAATAAACTTACTACGCATTGTTCATTAAACTTGTTAAAAAGACTAAAAACATCCGAATAAACGAAACAAAACACATTCTAGAAATTTAAAGTGAACAACTCATTGATCTCATGAAATTCTTCCACTCCTTGTTACTCTCAACTTGATCCTAGTTTCATCCGGCTTCTTCTTCTTCTCGTCCCCTTTGGATCAGCCCGAAATGGACCTATGTACTCTCTAGCTTTATTGTAGTATGGGTTTATGCTTGACAAGTCTTTGTCCCTTAAAATGCACCGAGGATCCAAAACATAGTAAGTTGTCTCAGAATCGGTTGACGAATTGATTTCAATGGTTTTGGACTCATTTATCACCATCTTTTCCTTTCCCTTCTTTGATTGTTTAGATAAAGATTTTGGAGCCATTTTCAATGGAGTACTTAAGGGTAAAAGGAGTAGAAGAATCGGTAGAGGAAAAAAAATGAAAAAATTGATGTTTTAGTTGAGAATAGGTTGAGCTACTAATCTATACGGTTATATCTTCGAAGTTGGAGAGTTAAAATGTATTGGAGGTGCATAATTGAGAAGAGGTCACTGATAGACACATTTTAGTGTCTAAATTGCACCTTAATTTCCAGTGAGTTAGTATTCGATTTTGTGTCTATTACGTGTTTTTATGCTTTTGTAGGTACATTTGAAGAATAAAGATTTGTGGAATAATTGGCTCAAAAAGTGATAAAGGCACACAAGGACAAGTGTTATTTGGCACCCTAGAAGTGGATAAGGGGTACCTTCGAGTCAAATCGGTCAAATCGGGTCAAACCCGAGTCAAATCGGTCAACCCGAGTTGACCGAGTCAACTCAGCACGGGAGTATCGGGACGGAACTGCTGCACACTTTGATTCACGTTTAAACTTTGATATTTTAGGCTCAAATTGATACACAAGATAGATGGGACCAATACAAGACTAAACACGTGAAGAATTAGAGGTTTACGCCGGAAAAATAGCCCCAAATCCGAGTTTCGCCGGAAAAAGGGTATTATACTTTGATTCGGATTTGGATGAATTTGGGAGTGTTTTAAGGAGTTCTATTAGGTTTAGAAGACTCACAAGGATACCTAGAGCCTATATATACCAAGAGAAGCCAAGAAGAACGGGGGGAGATAGATTAGAATTGAAGTTTCGGAGTCGCCGGAATTGTGGCCGGAATTACCCACGATCCGGCCAACTGCTGCTGCACCGGTCACCGTCGGTGACCGTGTTCTTCATCCCATCGCTGCCGAAGAAGAAGACACAGTAACACTTTTAACTGTTGCTGTTCCGTTGCCTTAGCTTTCACATTTCTTCCCCCTTTTCTTTGCCTTAGCCTTTTGCAACGGCTGAACCTTGTTCTGTAACACTTATAAACGTGTCTGTTCAGCTCTTGCACTATTATTCAACCTTGTAATCAATATTTTGAGCAATGAAAAGATCTTTTGAGCAAGTTTTCTTTACCATGAGCTAAGTATATTTACTGGGATGATGGAGGAGGTTTTTCTCTCAATTTTATGTGGTAAGTCTATTTTTAATTAATTAATTATAATTCTTTACTTATTAAAATTGCATAGTTTCGTAATAGAAAAACGGTTTTCTTTCAGTAGTGGTGTTTTTGTTTGATGGGTCATGCTGGGTTGACAACCTCTGATGTCCCATGCTTATGATTTACCTCTACTTGTTTGCATAAACCTATGTTGGCAATATTTGAGCTTAATTTATTTAAAAGAATTACCCGATTAATCACATAAATTGTTAGAAATAACTGATTCCTGATTCCTGGTTTTCCCCATATTTTCTAAAAATTATCTCTAGTTTATTTTCCTGATTTTTATTAGTTTAGATTTAGTCTATTATTTTCTAAGATCATTACCTTCACAAGTTCGAGAAACGATCACCTTATTTACCACTTTCAAAATTACATCAGTCACCCTCCTTATATAGATGATAGTTTTAAAGACTCTTTTTTTTTAAAAAAAAAAACCCGTTGAGATCTGGTGTAACAAGAGTGTACAGAAAATATGTACACTAAGTTCGAACTAATATTAACAATCAGAAGTGTTGGGTACACCATAATCTACCGATTATCTCAATCGGTAGTTTAAAAAATTCTTAAACTACCAATTATAATAAGTACCCCCAAATTGGACTTCTTAATTTTTTTGTAAATCATTTCATTGAATCGGAAAGGCATACATCGCGTAACATTAAAGGAAATAAAATATAATAAATCAGTAGATTACACTTAAACACTTAAGTAAACCTATTATGAACCTTAAGCATTGGCTTGTACGACGACGGGGATGACGTTTTTCACTTCTTGGGAGAATAATCGACACAAAAGGATTGTATTCTTCCATCACCCTTAGGATCTCGAAATGAGGTTTGTACCTGAAATCTGAACGTTTTCATCTTCTCCTTTCCTCCAGAGATCTGACAACAACTTCATCATCAGTTTTATTCCTAATGCGAAATTTATTCACCTTAGCGGTTAAGAAGAAAATTCTAGTATTTCCCTTGTGATTTCCATATATCGACAAAAAAGGCCTGCTCTGTTTCGGTTTTTGGGATTACCGGTTTCGTTACAAAAGTTAGCATGTGTATGTTCTAACCATTGTATGCTCATTGAACCATTCATCCGACGTTCATGACCCCTTGCTGGATAATGTAATACTATGTTTCGACATAGGGATAAATCTTCTTCTAGGGTAAAATTCTCTCCATTAAGCCTAAAATTTTCGTAACCCGACATTACATGAAAACAAGAGATTAGAAAATTTCTCTGAAATGTAAAAGATGTGGATTTCAAATGGGAATGATAGATATAAATTCATTTATTTATAGGTGTATCAGAATATAAATTATAGACGTTGAACAACGGTAACAATTCAGAACGGTAACAAAATTGGAATTCGAGATTTTTTGTAAAAATTCAACATTTTGTACAAATACAATCGGAAGTTTAGAATTCCTTAAACTTCCGATTATAATAAGTAGCTCCAAATTGAAATTCAATTTTTTTTTGAAAAAAATTCAACATTTTGTACTAATACAATCGAAATTTAAGAATTCCTTAAACTTTCGATTATAATAAGTAGCCCCAAATTGGAAATCCAATTTTTTTAAAAAATTTCAACATTTTATACAAATACAATCGGTAGTTTAAGAATTCCTTAAACTTCCGATTATAATAAGTAGCCCCAAATTGGAAATCCAATTTTTTTGAAAAATTTCAACATTTTGTACAAATACAATCGGTAGTTTAAGAATTCCTTAAACTTCCGATTATAATAAGTAGCCCCAAATTGTAAATCCATTTTTTTGAAAAATTTTAACATTTTGTACAAATACAATCGGTAGTTTAAGAATTCCTTAAACTACCGATTATAATAAGTAGCCCAAATTGGAAATCATTTTTTTTTGTAAATTTTTGACATTTTGTACGAAGACAATCGGTAGTTTAAGAATTCCTTAAACTACCGATTATAATAAGTAGCCCCAAATTGGAAATCCAAATTTATTGACAAAATTTCAACATTTTGTCTTGAAACAATCGGTAGTTTTAAAAAAAAAATTAACTACAGATTATAATAAGTAGCCCCAAATTGGAAAAGCCAAATTTTTTGAATAATTTCAACATTTTGTACAATCTCACCGGAATTTTTTCAAAACTCCTGGACACTTGTAATCGGTAGTTTAAGTTTTATACAAACTACCGATTATGCAAGTTGCCGCAAATTGAAATTCGAATATTTATCAAAACTCCTGGATAACATACAATCGGTAGTTTAAAATTTGTACAAACTACCGATTATGATTAGTAGCCTCAAATTGGAAATCAAATTTTTTTGATTTCGCCTGGACACTCACAATTGGTAGTTAAAATTTTGTACAAACGACCGATTACTGCTGAATATACACAATTGGTAATTTAAGTAATTTTTAAACAACCGATTACTCATGAATTTACTCAATCGGCAGTTTGTTCAAACCCGCTAACTACCGATTGTGAATGTAATATTTGAAGAACATAACCTCGTTAAAAATAAATCGATGAAAAAACAAATGATAACTCAAAAAGAGTACATATGATCATCTCAAATGTTATACCTTAAAACCGGAAATGTTAAACACTAAAAAAATATCCTACAATTTAACGATTACAATCTAATTCTTAACTTTTTTGGTTTTAGGGAGAGGAGCACAAATAATAGAGGCTTTAGGTTCATTGTGTTGAGGAGTAGGGACATTTTCTCTAGGAGCATCACTCGTTGATCCGCAAACACGTTTATTCTTTTTAGTAGTTACATTCCTCGTCGCCGTCGTGACCGTACATGTATCTCCAAACTGGGGAGCATAATCTTTGTTATCAAGGTTGTGAAGGAGGTCTTTATCTTCCCCATTGAGGCACGAACCTATCTTGTTTGACATAAATGTAATCCTCTTCTTCTGTTTTTAGGCAATAACAATCAAATGATTATTATCCATAATATTGACCCGCAATACTAAAATCAAAAGGAAATAACATTACGTACCAGCCTTGCTAAGACCGACTTGTTGTCTTTGAAGATGAACCAATACTCGGGCACCCTGGTGCTCTTTCCTTTATCTTCACGGATCACTTTAAGATGAGAATGCTCCGGGTACCATACCATATAGGATGAGGTTATCTCATCACCTCGGTTTACAGGTCTCCCCTCGTCGATCATGTACTATATTATGTTGTTCCAATATTCAGCAGATGGGTTGGGCGTGTAAACAACTTGGATCGTGTCCTTAGCACAAACACAATTTGGAACGTCCAATTTGAACTTGCCGTGGATGTGAGGCCTAGGTTCTACTTGGACATAACCCATTTGACATAGGACCCTAGAGGTATTGTAGATGACGTATCACGTTGGAAGCCACAAGGCTCCAAAGTACATGGCCAACTCAGACCCTCGAGGTATAGTACGATCAGCTAGCTCTTCCCTTTAGGGATCAAAACATACATCTGGGGCCGCCATGGAGTCTAGGTTCCTCCTCAAAGCAATCAACTCCTGCTCCTTGAACCTTGAATGGTTTCCCAAAAAGATGTATTTGTTGCCTCGGGTTGTGCCTCTCACCCAATCCGGCTTCTGTCTAGCCAACTCCAAGGAGGGAAAGTGGTTGTGGATCGAAGCCTAATGAACATATCAAACCAAGTATGACAAAGTTGAAAGAGAAAAAGAATAAAGAATAAATAATAAATAACAATCAAACCATCAATAGAGTTACTAAAATACCTGCAATAAGCTCACGTTCCAGGCTATTTGGCTAACCTCTTCCCGGGATGCCTTCCTCATCTCTTCCATCAAAAACGCAAGACAAGCAGTGCCCCACGAATAGTCTCTAACTTTTTGGATGGGATCCAAAAGTTGTTTAAGGTTGGCGTCAACCCGGTTGCCACTGGAATTGGGGAAAATGATACATCCCAAAACGCAGAGAACATATGCAGTGGCTGGATCTCTAGGTTGGCTGCCTCTTTAGCCAAGGTGCCTATGAACCTTTACATCAGATGAACCATACTAAATTGCTTGGTTCTGTATTTAGCGCACCGGTCAAACTCTTCGTTGGAGGTTTGTTGGTCCCAACCAAAGCACTTTTTGGTCAAAACATAATGCTGGTCCCAGCTTAACGACTTCACATAGTCAAACGTGACCGCCTCTCTATGATCCGTCAGACCTAGAATCTGCACCACATCATCGGGTGTGATGGTTATCTCTCCCCACGACATGTGGAAAATATCGATCTCCAGATAATACCTCTCCATAAATGCCGATATTGACACCCGATCATGCTTTAACATGGTTTTCGGCGACCGTTTGTAGCCACGAGCTCTCTATAATTTCTTGAAACCGAACACACTCACATTTCAACGGCCAGTCGTTCATCTTGTATGGTGCGACAGTAGGTTTCAGTAGACGGACCGCATTAGAATGGTCCTAATATACACGACGAATTACAAAACAATTAAAATAAAAGTTAACACTTCTACGAATAAGAAGACAATATGTTAATAATGGCGTTTTATAAGTATTACCTTGGTAGAGTATATTTCCTTGGCCCAGGAATCCTTGTATCCAAACAATAATTTTCCTCCGTCTCTTGGGAGCCCAGGGATTTGCTTTGTCGGGGACCCTTAATCTTCAGAGAGTCGGGGACCTTGTGTCCTCGTCTCTTCCTTGGTTGTTTCTTTGTAGCAGGTTCTTTTTCTTCTTCTTGCGTAGCACTTGCTCCACCTCCTTAGAAGTGTTGAGTTTTTGGAGCACTTGGTCCTCCTTTGAAGTATTGGTTAGCGCTCTTTCGTCTTCTAGTGCTAGTGGTAACCTTCTTTCCGCATTCACGACGAGGCCCCGATAGAATTGGATCGTTCATTTGCTTAATACGCTTTTTTTTTGATACAACAGAAAAGAACAATCATTTCAGTATATAATCGGTAGACAAAGTAAATTGAACTCAACATGTTGTTAACAATCGATAGGAAAAAACAACAACTTTACCACCGATTGTGTACAATCGGTAGTAAAAGAAGTACTTATCTACCGATTGAGAACAATCGGTAGCTCGGGCTCGACATTATCTACCGATTGTTAACAAAAAAATTAGAACACACAAAGTCTATGGACAAACGCACAATCGATAGTTACATAAAAAATTTAACTACCAATTATGATTAAAATTGGATCCAGTAAAACAATCGGTAGTTTATGTCTAAATCTAACTACCGAATGGGCTCGATGTTTTTGAGGATCACTCACTATCACAATCGGAGGTTTAAAACTTAACGGAACTACCGATTTTCACTGCTTTGGCATCCAGTAGAATAATCGGTAGTTTAGGTCTAAATCTAACTATTGATCGTGATGGTGTTTTTGAGGTTTACTGAACACTCACAATAGGTAGTTTAAGCCTATACAAAACTACCGATTATTACAATTTTTTTATAAAAAAGATTAATAGTAGTTTTAGCCTAAAGATAACTACCGATTGTGTATGATCTTCATGAGCAGTGAAGAATACTGCCACAATCAGTACTTTAATACAACCACGAAACTACCGATTGTGCAATCTAACCTAAAATCCTTGGTATTCTAGCTAGTAATTCATGCGATTCAATCAATATAAACACAAAATATGATAAACCCCTTACTTTATTGGAGCCATCAAGCGCTGTAGAGGCTGATTTTCGGAATCGGACTCCGTTTCTACTTCATCCTCATCGCGTTCATCGCTTTTTTCTTCAACTATTTCTCAATCTCTTACTAATTCGTTAAATGACGGCCACTGTATATTAGGAGGTTGTCGACATGTTTGTTTTTTTCGAGGCATCTTTGGATTGTAGTAAGTACGATTAATTGGTTTACGATTATACGATGAAATTGGTTTACGATTAATCGGTTGAAGATGAGAAGAAAATGGTGGAAAATCGGTAGTTTTAGTGTAATCAGTAGGTTGACGTTGGAGAGGGGAAAAGGAGAGTTGGAGAATCAGAAGTTTGAAATGAAAGTGTGAAATAGGTTTCGGTTTAGGTTTTATTAGTGATAGGTTTTCTGGTAATAATTTGATTACTGAAAGGTTTTATGGTGATTTTACATACCCCTTAGCCACACCCATTGGATTGCTTTAAAAAATTAGCCCCTAATTAATTTTTGGTCACCCTCAAATTCGCTAGGATAATTAATCAGGAAGATACGACCTTTTTCTTTAAACTTAGGGATGGCCAAAGAAGGCCGGAGCCATAAATCTGACTATGAAAAGCCGTGTCTTGCGAAGGGAGCAAGTATGTGCAAATGGGCTCGGAAGCCCACCTTTTATAAAATTTTAGAATTCTGTTTTTGGACATACAAGATTTTTCTAGGTATACAAAACACTAAGGTTATCTGGGATGGTTTATAAGGGATGTCAAATAGGTGGCCCAATTATAAAGTTACCCTTTAAACTTGGAATTACTAAATTACCCTCTAATTCTAATTAATTTCCCACAAAATCAGTTACAAAATTAAAACTAAATCAACCCAAATCAGTTTCAACTATTTTATATATTTTTTCTTCCCCTCTTATTCTCTTCTTTACCGGAGAAGAAAAAAAAACGATTTTCAAATTTCATCGCTGTCAATTAGTCGTCGATTCGTAAAACTTTAATCGTTGGTTATACACAACTACAAACCTACAATGTGGGTCGTACGAAGAATCCTACCAGGTCCAAGACATCGAAGAAACGAATTAAAGAAGAACAAAAAGAAGGAGTTGAAAGAGTGGAACCCGAAATTGAATTAGGAGGAGAAGGGGAAGGTGGAGAGGGAGAACCAAATCTCATCAAGCATATTCGAAGGTATTTCCCATAAACCCATGTGTTTTTTCTTAGCATGCAATTGAGATTTAGGGTTTAAACGGAAAAAAAGTTAGGTATTTTCAATTTTAATGGTGAGTTCGACTGATTTTTTTTATATGTTGAATAAAATTTTCAGCAGAATATTTAAAGTTCCTCATTCTGAAACTGTCGAAGAACAGTTCAACTGAAAATTAGAATTTCAAAAATCAGCCGAACATATCACTGATGCCTTCAATATTTGTTAAGTAGATGTTCGACTGAGATTTGAAATTTGAAAAATGAGCCGAACATTTCACTGTGGCCATGAATATTTGTTAGGTTGCAAGTTCAGCCGATTCGATAATTTTTAATTTCATCCCTACAGTGTAAGTGCCCTTCTAAATTTCACTAGTATAAATGTTCAGCTGAAAAAAAAAATGCTTGGGATAGCTGAACCTTACAATTTTCTATCAATTTTTTTTTGTTTGGAGTTTAATTAATTTTTATATATTCTTTGTGTATGCTAGGAACCGAGTTAAAGGTACAAGAAGGAATATGGAGGTAACTCCTTCTTCTTCTAAAACTCTCGAGACACAAGGAGGCCACAACAAAAGATTGTTAGCCGACAAGAGAGGAAATACTTTAGTTATTCGTGAACCAAAGCCTGGGATAGATAGAGAAGAAGAAGAGTTGGAAGACGCGGAAGATTATGTACCACAAGTGTTATGTTTATGTGGATCCTGGTAGTGCACGATCCGATTTCATATTTGACCCGAAACGACTGGCGGCCCGTTGGGAAATTAGATTATGATTAGGGTTTACTAATTATATTAAGACTAGATTATCCTAATCTAGTTCCAACTCCTAATCCTACTCCCCTCCATATCTCACACTCTATATACACTACAAGAAAAACGGGTTTAAGCGACTGGACATTTTAAGTCGCTTAAAGTCCCTTTTAAGTCGCTATAACTGTTATAGCGACTAAAAGTGGCACTCGCTCCAATGGTTGCCAAAAGCCATGTATCTCAAAGTCTTGAGCTGTCAGGCAGTCGCTCTAGTAATCAACCAACTTACTTAAAGCGAGTACACCCCTCATTGCTTAAGATCTAGACCAACTACCAAGGAGAGACTAAAATTTTGATTGCTTAACATGTATACCAACCAATATAGCAAGTAAATTACCAATCGCTTCAGATAGACCAACCAGTTTATAACAAGTAAAATAATAGTTGATAGATACATGGAACAACTCGTTCTGAAATTGCTTGGTTAAAGTTTTAAGCGATCAGATAATTTGACTCGCTAAAAGCGATTTGTTATTTTAATTGGCCTGAAGTTGATTGCTTAAGGTTTTAAGCTATTAAACTACCTAGTTGGAAGATACATGAAGCAACTTAACCTAAAGTTGTTTGGTTAAAGTTATAAGCGACTAAATGATTTTACTCGCTAAAAGCGGTTTCTTGTTTTAATTGGTTTGAAGTTAGTTGCTTAAACTTTTAAGTTATCGGAGTTTTGATTGCTTAAATTTTTAAGCTTTCAAATTATTTTGGAATTCAGATTTTAAACGGCCTGAAGTTGGTTTTAAGTTTTTAAGCTATTAAATTTCTTTGCCCGTTTGATTTAGACATCCCAAAATTTAATTGTAACTAAAAAAATTAAGACCAATTAAGATTATTTAATTAAAATGATAATTTCTAATTAAGATTAGATAATTACAAATATGTATATATATTGTTGTACTTGAGTATCCCACAAAAAACATTACCTTTCCGACCCATCCCAGACAAGAACCAAAAAACATACAAAATTAATGGTTCATGTACCATCTTAATGTCTAATTTTTACTTCTATAAGAACAAAAAACATATTGATCGGACTGTACATCCATTGTTCACCAAAAAAACACTTCCCCAAAAACCAAAAACAGATAGATTAGATTATACATCCATTGTTCACCAAGAAAAAAGAGTCAGCATTGTACCTGTCTGTTGCTTCAAATATAACTGCAGTCACTGTTCACCAAAATAAAAGGGGCTTTAAGGGAGGCTAGTCAGATCATCCTCCACAGACAAATCATTCGCCTGATTGTCATCAGCACATCCATCAACCTGCAAATCACGATCATCACCAACACTGTCGTCCTCATCTTCATGCTCATCTAGGGAATCATCTTCCAAATAATCTGGCATAGGTTGAATTCCCATCTTCTTCAAGGCCTCATTCATATACTATCTGAGATTACGCTTTCTCCGTTCCAGCTTCGCCACTTTCTTCTTTTCCGAGTCCAGCTGTTCTCTGAGAGAAGTCATTTGTGCTTCATTTCTTTCATATACGCTGAAGTTGGCGGGAGCGTCTTTTGACTTACGAGCACGCTTGGCCCCATATCGACGAGGATCAACAACCATTGCATATATTTCTTCAGGAGTGTAGTTGAGTTCACCTTTACGAACCTGCTCACTCAACTGATTCATTTCTGACTGCATAAAAACCCGACAACCGATTAAAATGAAAACAAAACAGAAAATAGAAGTTAAAAAATTGTATATCCACATATGTTCAAACATTTTACAATATCTTACAGTACTCCATCAAACATTTCAGTGTCAAAAGTCTTAAAACAGAGTTCTTAATATTATGGGAGAGAAAAAAAATGATTCATCAAGCTAAGTTAACATAACAAACCAACAATCATAATGGTACTCCATCAATCTGCAGCAGCCAGAGATACTCAGGACGGTACTGTAAGATATTATAAAACATTAATAAGCTGAGCCATAGTGCAACAACTAGTGATAATATGACTGGCACCAGCTACTACAGCACTTGAGGCGCCAACATCACTATTTAAGCCAGATTTATGCAGACAACATATGAGAATATAACATCATACACCAGAATATTTCAATCGTTTGAAATTCATGCACCCCACACTATATGTCTGACTTCACTGCATCTACAAACAGACCTCCTAAATCCTTAAGCTTATTTGTATATTATATTTGCAAGTATCATTAGTTCTCCCGCTTAAGAAAATTAGGGGTAATCAAACATAGTTGCTATGGTACAAACTCTAATTCTTCTAATATCTAGTACCAGGGCTCATGAACTATTTCACACGGTAGCTGTTTTTAATGTCAGATACACTAGAGAAGAAACACTTGCGAGCATAAACTAATAAGAGAAATAGAGTTAGAAGAAAATTTGTACCTGCCAATCTTCACACACTTTACCAAGTTTGCTAGCTTTGTGAGTTACCATGAACATGCTAAGTGGATCAACTGGGAGGTTTTTGCGTGCCTAATGATATAGAGATTGTTAGTGTACCATAATAAAAATAATTAAGACTAAAAGAATAACCAAAATACAGCAATAAACAATTTAAATTTACCCTCTCATGCGCTTTCCTAGCAAAACCCTGCTTACCATTTGTATGGTTCAGAGCTTGTGCCCTCCGCGCAGCCCTTGATTTCGCTGATGCAGCCTACCAATCAAATATGAAAAATGAAAGTTAAGAGACACTAGCAAATATTTGGATACCACAGCTCCATGTTAAATGTTAAACATAAATTTGTTATCTAAGATGTCAAATCATCAAAATACATGCACAAAGAGATGACCAGCAAATTAATATACCTTAAACGCAACATCCGTGTTGAAGAAGTTACACATATATGTCCAGTCATCCACATTGAGGATTCTTGGGGATGGATTTAGCAAAGCTTCTTCATGACTATCAAACGAGCGATAGTGCTTAGCCAACTCAGAGCGATATCTCACATAAGCCAGCCTCATTTGTTTTCTAATAGCCTTTTCAGCGATCGCATCATCAGGTACTAAGATATAGTAATCCTAGGATAAAAAATAAATATGTTAAACAATGACTAGTGAGTAAAAAATCTATGGAACTGGAAAAAAAAATAGAACAGGTGAATAAAGTATTACCCTGACAAGTTTAGATACTCTTGCTATCTTCTCTTCAGGCATGTCTCGAAACAGACGCACAGTCAAAGGAAAGTTATCAGTCTGGCGCACCCACATACCTATGGCTATAATACATTCAAGGCTGAACGTACCCACCAAGCCGTCAACAGAAACTTCCACTTTGAGTTTATCTTCAGCAGTATCTCTAAGTGCAACATTAGGCAGAGTAGTAAAACCCCTAGCTTTCTCCGTGTAATAAACAGAAAGCAGCAAAAACAATCAGCATCAAGAGGAGAATACCTTCATATTGATAGGTGCATAAATCATACATTTTAAGTAGTTTTTCCTGACCCTTATTTGCTATATTTGAGTGAATTACTATGTTTTATCATTACTTTCGAAGTTTAGTTGTCTTTTCAGGTTATAGTTCAAAAACCTGCAGAATGGAGCTGTATGAGAAGAATTACCGAGGAGCCAGTTAAACTCTGCTCAGGCCTTTCACCCTCCACAGTGTAAGAAATTGAATTACGAAGCCAACGGCGAAAGAACGAGGTCATTCTGATCTCGTATGAGGAAGTTATGGGCAAAGCCACATGGTGGCAAACTAGCTTGTGCTGCTAGCGCCCAGGCGCTAAGTTGGCTGAACCGTAGGTGCTAAGGTGCTAAGGTGCTAAGTGGTTAGTTGGAGGTGCTAGAGTGGCTTG
>JAJJMC010031074.1:41055-67710 GCA_023531435.1 Papaver californicum
GGAACTCAGGCCTTTCTCGTGGCAAGCCTTTTGGAGAGGTAGCTATAACACATATTGGAGGTACAAGGGATATTTGGGGGTCAGGTTTACTATACAAGGCAGGACACAAGTCTACTCACGTAAGGAAAGCTAAAAACGGAAGGATTCTCGGCTGGGCTGGACTTAGCATTTTCTCGGCTGGAATTTCCCTCACGTATAAGAGGGAGAAGTTGGCTGGAAATAGAGGAGAATCTAATTCACGGTATCATACAGGAGATTAGGTTGGAGGAGAAGAAAAGAGGCGCAAGAACACAGCAAAGGAAAAGGGGATAACGCAACTTGAAGGCTGTCCACTTTTTCATACAGGCGATTCTGCAGAAACAATTCTTCGCTATCTTTCGGGTTTGAGTGTATTTTCTTTATTGATTTCCATGGGTTTTGAGAAACCCATGATGAGCTAAACCCTCTATATTTGTTAGGGATGTAATCTGAAGTTCGAAAACATGTTTATCAATTGAATGGCGCATGCTCACATGTTCATGTTGTTTTTAATATCGTTCATGTTCTACTGATTATAATGCCATGTATGATTGATTGTTTGTTTGTTTGAGTCGCGAATTGAATAAGCATGCATTGATATCTACAACTAAATTAGAGTTTTCGATCCGGAATTGTTGAAGGATTCTGGTTACAAGTAGTATAGCATATTTGTTAACGATACTTAAAATTGCCATGCAAGTATATGTAGAAGCTTGACCTAGGTTGAATCCGAGTTGCACTTTGCGCCGGGTTACTTAGAATAACCTCAACTCACAAAGACCATTGCTTTCATTGGGTTGAACTTGTGTGGTGCATTACACCAAGTTATCCGGTGTTAAGGATTCAGAGAGTGGCGCGATACCCTCTCTGATGATATTAGGAGTTTTGCCGGAGTAGACCTGCGATAGGATGCTTTAGGGTTATTGGTGTTACTAATGCATGAATGTTGAGTATGCTTTGATTGGTAACATGTTGGAAAACTGACGACGAATTCTCTAACCAATACTTCTCTCTCTGATATTCGTTTTTATTAATCTGCTTTATCTTGTTTTAGTATAATTTAGTTAAAATCACAACAAAAAACCCCCCTGTTTACTTGCGTAATTGAAAGTAATTAACAATCACTAGCCTCTCTGTGGGAACGAACTTGTTCTTATTTGCTATACTTTAATCTATTTTGGAAGAGTAAGAACTCGATTATTTTGGTTGATTACGACACGACCAAATATCACCCGACACAATATGATGGAAAAAAAACATTAATGAAATAGAGTATCAACATGTGAATGTAGCCATACTTTAGCAAAGACAAGAATTTAAGTTAGTTTCACACTTTAATTTATACATTTAGGCAAATTTAATAATTAATACACTACAATTATCAAATAGAGGCTTACCCTGAACATTTTCCAAAAGTTAAAAACTTATACAACAATGGACGATAAGTGAATGGCATAGAAAAAAATCTTATTGAATTATCGTTGTGGAAAAACAGATCGCTGACTGCCGCCGTTTACAGGTTCAACATCCCATGACAATGATCGTTGTGCTTTGTTGAACTTTTTGCCTTTTCATGACTAGGTGCTTGTAGTGGAGTTTCTATCACTGGATTTGGTCTCTTTAACGGCCTTTTAAGAGTTGTTAAACCTGCAACAGATTGCTTTCTAGACTTCAATACATGTACAGAAGTACCACCCTTCTCTGCAGTAACCCATAAACAAAACAATTAGACATGAAAAACAGATAAAATGAGAAAATAAACAAAATAAGGGAGAAACTAGGATAAAGGGGGAGGAATATTGTTAAGGTTTACAAATTTCATGTGAACCGGCGCCCTTTGTCGAGTGGTCATCGGATAACTCATATCAACTGATGCCCTTTGTCGAGTGATCATCGGTTCACTTCGGGAAACTTGCTTTATAAGACAGCCTCTCATTCTAACCATTTCTGAAAAGAGATACCTGAACTGTTAGCTATGATATGAGGATACAGAAAAACAATGGATACATGTAAACCAGAAAAATAATAATACATAACCATGTAAACCAGAGAACTAATAATACACAAGTGGTTTGCTGATATGGGTTTATCTCAAAAATGAATATTAGATGAAGATTCAAATATGAGTAAAGATAATGTAGCTGAGTATGAAGATTATTCATCTTCAAACTTGAAGCATCATTTACACTACTTATTATCAAAACTGATCTTTTCAAAGCATCATTCAGTAGCCACTGTCCAACCATTGCTCAGTTTTCCAGAAAATAAATTTATAATCTAATTCCCAAAAACCACAGATGGAGTACATGATGCATATACTATTTTAAAATCAAAGAAATAGATTAAAACACACAAATAATCAGTATCGTACATAACTTTAACCAACCAATGATCTCACTTAAGATCTGCTGTCTGTGATCGAAATAGAGATGAAGATGAAAATAATTGCAGACTGAAAAAGATGATTTGGAGATTTTTGGGCTGTTTATTAGTATCTTTAAAACAAACAATGAGAAAGAGAGACAAAGAGAGACTAGATTCGGTGGATGGTGATGAAGGTATCGATGGAACCCTAGTTTTTCTTCTAAGGCGGCTGTTCTGGAAGAGAGACAAAGAGAGAGAAAGACTACGAACGAAAATGAAGGTTTTTTTTTAGGGTTTTGAAAACAAAACTTGAACGGTGGATAAGCCACATCATACGGATCATGGTTTTGTTTTAGATGGTTTAGATTCGATGTTGGATTTTCATATGGATTGAGTAAGTGTATGAGATAAATGTGTGTTTCTCGTTGTGTTAAAATAAAATTTTGAACGGTGGATAAGACACCTCATACGGATCATGGAAATTTTTGTGACATTCTGATGGGGACTATATTGAAGGTCAATGGGAAGACAAAATACAATCTAAAAGCCCGATTTGACCTACAGGGAATGGGTATACGGAAGGACTTATGGGCGACGAGAATAGGTGATAAACATAAGGTGCCAAACGCCTCATACGTGATGTCAAAAACTGAGAAAGATTCATTTTGTAGACTTTTGAAGGATATTAAGGTTCTGGAAGGGTATGCATCTAACATTTCTCGTTGTGTGAACCTTAAAGAGCGGAGGCTTATAGGTCTAAAAAGTCACGATTGCCATGTTCTATTAGAACATTTGTTGCCGATAGCAATTCGTGGAAATTTGCCAGATGGTGTGTGTGAAGCAGTGATTGAGTTATGTTTGTTTTTCAAAGTGTTGTGTGCTAGTCCTTAACATGGTTGATTTAGAGAAACTGCAGGACAACATTGCAATCACATTATGCAAGTTAGAAAGGATATTCCCCCTATCTTTTTTTGTCGTGATGATGCACTTGCGCATTCATCTACCAGAACAAGCAAAGGTTGGTGGTCCAGTTCAGTATCGTTGGATGTATCTGATTGAGAGGTATGAATTATCTCTTTAAAAATTTTATCTTTTTCTGAACACATACTATACGCAGTTGCAATTCTGTGATCTGTGTATATCTGTGAACACATACAGTTCTTACTATGCTAAGTGTCAGGTACTTGCGGAAGTTAAAGTGTTATGTGCGGAATAAAGCTTATCCCGAAGGCTCGATGGCGAAAGGGAAAATAATAGAAGAATCTCTCGTTTTAATTGAGCGCCATATGAATAGTGTAGCTACGAAGTTTAATCAACTTAGTAGAAACGAGGATAACACTCGATTTCAATCAGCAGTTAATAAGTTATCTGTTTTTAGACAAGCCAGTGAATTTCAAGGTAAGAAACATGTGGCATCGATTTCAGAGGAAGAGTTCCACAAAATGAAATTCGTTGTTCTCAAGAATTGTGATGAAGTGCACCAGTATGAGGAGTAGTGTTCTCTACTTGCTATTTTTCCTTATGTACAGTTATAAAAAAGCTAGAATCAGAGAATGTTTTCATGCACATGTGATTTGCATAATTTTCTTACGGCATTACATACAGTGAGCACAAAGCTATGCTTCAAGGAACTAGAAACACACTTAAAAAACACACTGAAGAATTTCCTAGATGGTTTGAACGTAAAGTGAGTCCCAATTCAATACTATTCACAGGTTTATTTTGCCATACAATCAAATTTCTGACTTTGGTGAGATTTTTTTTGTAATGAACAGATTACCCAACTGCACAAAGAGACCGGTCAGGTGACTGAAGAACTATTATCATTAGCTGGAGGTCCTTATCGAGAAGCTTTGACTTTCAACATTTACACGGTCAACAGGTACCGCTTTCATACAAAACGTTGGGAGCATCGAAGAGCGACACAAAATGCTAGAGTATGTGTAACCATCGAGAAGGATTATTTTGGAGTGCTAACAGATATCGTAGAGCTGAGGTATGTGGGTAACGTCCGTGTTGTTCTTTTCAAACGTGAATGGCGGGATGTAGATAGTCATAGGGGATGCAGGAAAGATTGGAATGGAGTTGTTACGGCTGTTAATAAAACCATAAGTTGTTGGCAAGATGAACCATATGTGTTACCATCTCAAGTATCACAGGTAATGTATGTGAATGAAGAACATGGGTCCCAATGACAAACGATGATAAAACTATAACCTCGGAACTATTATGATATGCCGGTGCGTGATATTAATACAGATATGAGTCCGAGTGAAGCATCCCAGGATTTGTACTCGACTTATTCAATGGAAGATGTACAACGTGAACCGCAACAGGATGATGATGATAATTTTCTTTGGGGTAGGACTGATGTTCCTGATGAAACCATCAATTATGTTGCGCCAGAACAAGGTCGTTCGACTGTTGATGATCTAGATGATGCTGATATTGAAAGTGTCTATACTACTAGTGATGACGATGATTTGTTGGAATTTGAAGAGTCTAACAACGAGATGGACTGTGATTAACCCGTCAGAATGTAACCATAGCAAACTCTAAAAGGTACCAAAATTTTCATTTCCTTTAATTTTTCCTATTTTTCTCATTTTGGGTTCTTTAATAATTTTGATTCTGATTAGCTCAAAATTCAGTACTATTCTTAATTCTATTTCAAGTTTATATGATGATGAATACGGTTATAAAGTTTAGTGTGCTATAATGGTGGCTTCAAACAAACAGAAGTATTTGTACATGTGCATATCATCCCTGGATATTAGTCTATTTTCAGAACCACAAAACAAAATTTAGAAAACTAGCTAGGGGATACAAAAGGTGCTTATATATGCAACAAATTCAGGAAAGCTAGACTATCTAAACAAAAAAAAGTAAATGTTTAACTGTTGAAGCTTATCTTTCTACTAAATAGCTAAGTAATAAACTGATGCAAGTGCATTTCAGGCATTGTAACACAATTCACAAATTTCATTTCATATTTCTGCAGGACTGTGATGTGTGGAGGCTGTGCTGCTTAGGCCACTCGAGCACGATTTACAGGGGCAGTAGTAGCAGTAGACGATTTACAGGGGAAGTAGTAGCAGTAGACGACGCCCGCTCTTAGATGTAAACCATGTTTTATCAGAATATCTCCTAGGCTTTTTGCAGGACTGATGTCACATGAAGAAGCAGCCACTTGATAATGCTTATGATACTTTGTGTAATAGTTTATTGTTTTGTGACTATGATGCTTATGAAGAAGCAGGAGCCACTAAAAAGGCATAAATGATTCGGTGAAAATTGGATAGATGTATATGTTTTTGTATGGGAAACTTATTAGGTTGGATTTTAGATACTAGTTAAGTGAATTTAATATAAAACATAAAGTGAAATCACCTATTTGGGTCAATTAAGAAACGTGAGTACCATCGAGTATATGCTTAGTTTTTGTTATGTATTCTTGTTCTAATCTCTAACACCAAATTAACTTTGGTTTGTGTTAGAATTTTTATTTCAGTGTGGGAAATTTATGATATTACTTCTACCAGAGGTTTTATGTACTATAACAATTTTATTGTTCATATGCATAAACCTTAGTAATTAATTGGTGACGTTGTCATAGAGAATATTCAAATATCATCAATTAAGCATTAATTAGTTTCATCCAACAATAATATTTGTAAATATATTTGAACTTAGAATTAAGTAATGATGAATAAATGGTAAATTTAATTTGATGTTTTAGAGTTTGGTATGTAGCTGATTATTATATATGACTTGAAATTGAACACCATTTCATTTTTCCTTGATCATAGCTCACATGATGAGTAATTAGTGCAAATCAAGCTTTTGATGAAGCTATAATAGAGCTGGATACTCTCAACGAAGAATCTTACAAATTTGATTATGCAACTCTTAAGAAATAACTTCACTTGTGGACTTCAAAAATTGATTTCTCTTTTGAAATGATGGTGGTGGCTTAAAACTTAGTTGCTAGGAAAGCTTTTACCAAGTAATACATTTTTTGGTTGCTACGAGTAAGTGCCTCAAAGTAAAGAGCTACATGAGCACTCTTTTAGATGCTATATTGATTACTTGGAAAAACAATATAGCGACCAAACACATCTGGATATGGCTAAAAATTAGTTGATACAGATTTAAAACAGCCAAACTCTATGGCAGTTGCAAGTTAAGTTGCTTAAACTATTTAAGCGACTAATGTTTTTGGCTCTTGCTAACATTTAGAGCAACTAATTTATTTTGTTGTTACTACGAGTTTGTGCCTCAAAGTAAATAGCTACATGATCACTTTTTTAGTTTCTATAAATTATTTGATTAAAGGATGTAGCGATTAAATATATTTTTGTGTTGTTAAATAATAGTGGACACAGGTTTATAGCCGCCAAAATTTCTGGCAGTTGCAATTTTAGACGCTTAAACTATTAAAGCGACTAAATTTTTGAGCTCTTGCTAAGATTTTAGTCGCTTAAACCCGTTTTCTTTGTAGTGACTTAGGGAGTTACCCTATCTAGGGTTTGTATCTTATCTTTCATTATCATCTTGTATTCCTCTACTCGTTTTGAGATCATAGTGAAAACCACAGCCGCTCCTTAGACGTAGCCCAATTTGGGTGAACCAAGTAAATCTTGTGCTCTTGTTTTTTCGTTTTCGTATTGTTTTCTTATAGCATCGATCCTAACACGCAAGTAGGAGTAGGAGGAGGAGATGATAATGGTGATAGTGAACAAGAAGATGAACCTCAACAACAAAAGGAACAACGAAAAGGGAAAAAGAAGATCCTTGAACCACAACAACAAGAGCCACAATAACAAAAAGGAAAAGAGAAGGTCTTTGCTACAAGGCGGGATATGGGGAAACACATCCCAGATGAGAAGAATGTAATAAAGCATCGTGATGAAAAACTACCCCATGGCACTCTGAAAGATGGAGGAGATGTCCTTATTGATTACGCCGAGTCATGGGCGAGGAGAATCTATGAGACTCCTGATCACCTGGATGCCACAAGAATTTTAAGACACCAGAGGACTGATCCTTGGGATCTGATGAGAGAAGTTGACAAGGTAGTGATTATAGTACAAGCATCAGGTTTATGGACGGCTATTCAATACGCACAGAGTGAATGTGATTCAATTACCACGTTATTATTTTGTGAAAGATTTTTCTCAAAGACCTATATATTTTATCTCCCATTCGGCAAGATGATAACCACTCCCAATGATGTCAAAAACATTACTAGCCTCTAAGTTTCTGGGAAAAACGTCGATGCTTAACGGACTGCAAGCAGACCAGCATAAATTTAATTAATTATAGTGATTAATAAAATAATAGAACTAGAATTTAGAAAAACAAATAGTACCGTTACATATCGAAAAGTTACGCAAAGTGGAATATTCGAACACGTCTATCGGATACCGTACAAGGAAAATATAACGATATCAGGAATTTGCATGCGCAGTTTGACTTAAGTTAATCCAGTTTGACTGCGAGATTCAATTAGTTTAGTATAATTATAGTTAATGTATATTACAAATTAATTAACATACCCATCATTCAACTAATCTTATTATTTGGGGTATGTAATAAGGTTGAATATATATATATTATATATATATTAGCTCAAAACTTATATAAGGTTAAGTTTATCAACTTATAGAAGAAGGTGTTTCTATCTTTAGGAGAGAAAATTTTGGAGAAACTATGCAGCAACTTTTTTTTTTTTTTTATTTTAAGAAGATGTATTTTTTTTTATATATTTTGAGAAATGTTATTTTCCTGTATGGATATTTTGAGAAACTATGCAGCTACTATCAGAAAGAAATAACTAGTTTAAAATGTAATGTTGGAAAAGGAGGAGTTTTGGATAGAGACGAATCGAGTTAGAGGTAATAGTGGGTGTTAGAGAATTTGTAAAGAGGGATCGATGAATGAGTTAGTTGTTGTTGATGTTTGATAATGATAATGATAATGAAAGATCTTTTGATAGAATAGAAGTAGAGAATTAGAGTGAAAGAGATAAGAACTCTTTCAATAAAAGTATTACTATCATTTTTTTATTTTTTTTTATTTTTAATTTTTAAATTAAAATAAAAAAGTGATAGTAATATTTTTATTGAAATGAAGATAATATCATTCTATATTTCAAAAGAGTTCCTCTTTCACTCTAGTTCTCTGCTTCTATTCTATCAACCCTTTACATAAACTCTGTATAAAAGAAAATATATAAAAGTGTTACATCAACCCTGTGTTTTCTTTTTGCTTGATTCTTACCAAAAGATATAATGATAATGGCCATAAAACGTTGATACATACACATTAGGGAAAATAAAATGGCTATTCAAGAAAACAAAATCTCCAAGTTACCGAAAAAATAAAACCCAGAGAATAACCGCAGCTACAAATGGCACCCCCACCTATGACATAAGGAACCCATGCATATCTATCTCCAAGCATGATTAGTACTATGCTAAATGCAATTGTCACACTAACTACAGATACCCTAAGAAATACAAGACCGAATTCCAGCCTTCGCGGCATTATTTCCTCAAATTTTGCTTCTGCATTATAACTCCCAACAAAGACGGTTAAGAAGACTTGAATTACAAAAGCCGAAGAAAAGAGAGCTATAGCATCTACCACCATGAATGCAAGGAATGACTTGTTTCCCAAGAATATTGGCATTCCATTGTTGGTTGCATTACTGTCACTGAAAGTTCCACCGGGTACTGTGATCGCTGCCGCAAAAGCAACTGTAGCTACCAGAGCGGCCACTATTAGACATGATTCGGCTGTACGTAACATGTATGTTCTGCGTTTTGGACTAAATCTTTGTGCTCCCGAGTAAAAACCTCTTGTGGAGTTTCTCCTTGATCATTTCTCATTTTTGCTAAAGCAGGTGGTACCCTCTTCTCCACTTTCTTTACAAGAGAAAAACTCCAGAAAATAATTAGCAAACTCTTCGTACCTTATCAGTGGCATACAAGTTCATACATAAAACTTGGGATAGTAGAAAAACTTGTACACAACGTACCTTAAACCATTGAATCTCACTTTGCATTTGAAAAACAGGGCTACTACGTAAACCACCATTGATTCGAAAAGAAGGCACAAATTTTGCAGCAACATGTAGGATATTACCGGCATTTGAATCGACTGTGCGAGTCGTTAAAATCTTCTTATCTGCGTTCATGTGGCGGTACAAGTAATCAAAGGTTTTTTCTTGTCTGTTTTCGACAGCTATTTGAAATATGTTTCTTCCCTTGTGAGGAAACCAAAGCTGATCCGGATACGTTGAAATGCACCTTTCTAAAATTTCGATTGAACCTTTTTCTGCCGCAGTTTTTAGGAAATTAGAGCCGAAGAAAAAATGATACATGTCTTCCTTGGTCATGTTCGAAATTTCTTCAAAAATTATATTAACCAATTCCCTGAGCATAATAGAAGATCTCAATCTTTCTGTGCGATAAGCTGCAAACGAAACCTCAATCATGAAAACGTAAGTAGTCTATTATGAGGGGGGGTTAAAGCTTAACAATGTATGTTCTCTTGTAGGAGCCGGCATACCTTTATATCCAGGGTCGAGATAGAGTAGCACTTTGAGAAATGTAGGTGTCTTATCGACAAATTTGTGCTGCTGACTATCTACAAAAGAGTGGACATATAGTACTCATATTCATTTGCAAAATAAAATACTGTATGCTAAACTTAACGACGCAACGAAAATCAGTCAGATGGAGAATTTAATGATTTCATAGAGAGAGAGATACCTGATTGGGAAGACAGTGCCCCATATCGAGCAGATGGCAGGCGTGAAATCGGACCCTTTTCTGCTAGAACATCTAAAATAGTGTTGCCATCATCCTCTCGTGCAGTTGCTAAACTTGGGTGCTCACAGATTAGATTATAGGCCAATTCTGTAAAAATTAAGCTTTGGTAAATAGAGACATACTGAACTCGAAAGCTAGCTAGTTTTTAAGATCGAAGTGGACAGTAAATGGACTTATAATTACCGTATAAACCAGCACGAGTTATACTGCATATGAGTTGAGCTCCCAAATGACCTTGAAAGGAACTTGGTTCATCTTTCATCTCATCACAGAGGAATCTAATAATATCTTCATGCTCTTCCCTGACATGAATAGCAGCATTGACTAGCGGATTCAACCCATTTTCATTACATATACCTGTTAATTTTTTATGTTTCTGCACCATCAATTTAACAGCTTCATCAAGTCCAGCAATAACAGCAAGATGAAGTGCTGTATTACCATCGTAGCTGTCTTTCGATTCAAGTGCTTCTATGGACATGAGTTTGACCAATTCTAGGACGAATTGCGAGTGTCCTGCACCCGCTGCAATATGCAATGCAGTCCTCCCGCATACCGTGATCGGAACTTCCACTGAAGTGAGATCATTCTTTATGAAATCTTCCACAGATTCCCATTTGTTATCCATTGCAGCATCTAATAAAGGTCGATATATATCGAGGTTCCTGACATTTTCTTTATCAAGTTTCAAAAAAGTTAGTCACCGTGGACATGTTTTAAAATGCAATTTAATATGGAAGTTGTGGTCGGAGTTAATAATTTTACCTGCAGTCCGATAACATTTGGCGTAATTAATAGGAAGACGAACTTCATCTGCGGTGGCAACAAACCCCCTTGTTCCCATGATTTAGTCTGTGTGCTGCTACTACTTTTATTAACTTTACTCACTAACTGGAGGAGAACTTGGAAATTAAAAAAATGGTGATATTATACAAACTCTAGAACTACAAGTGAGATTATATATGATGGTGATCAGCATTAAACAAGCATTAAGGTGTAACTTTCATAATTGGTGATCATATATGGATTAAGTATTCGTGTTTTTTGTTTTTATGTACAAGTAGTAAGTATATACAATGATACTTCTGTCTGTGGGAGTATTATTTGCATATCATTAGTTGTAGTAAGTAGACTATTACAGTCTGACTTTGTAAACCCTTGGGAGTTGCCATTTTTGATAATTCATTAGCTATTAGAGTCTATGAACCAAAAATTTGCTAGTGAAGCGGATCTGAACTCGTTAGTTGTGCATGGAGCCAAAGCTCATGACCAACAAGTCAACCACTAAACATCAAGAATACTTCAACACTAAACAGTCAAACAAGAAAACGTCTAGAAAAGAAAACTGTGAATTTTTTTCCAAACACCACTCTATCTCTTCTCTGCTCCCCTCTGCCTAAAAAAAACTCAATTCCTAGCTATATTCTTGCTTGGATTTGGTCCATTCTGGCTGTCTTCTTTTTTCACGAGGGTTTCCAATCTGTCGTTTAGCCTTTTGGTACTGGTAATGTCGTTGTTAGTTGTGAATTCATCTTTTTTCATCCCTTTTGTTTTAGCAAACTAGGTAACACTCTAGGGCTACGGCCCCAACTTAACCTCTGATTAAGATCATGCATCACATAATCTTTGGTATTTAACTCAGGGTTTTTAGCTTGGTATGTATTATGTATATATAGTCCAATTTCTGATATCCACATATCACTGTTGATGATTTCCTAAATAATTTTTTTCGTGCCTTGTTTATTTGTTGATTCCAGAATAATTAAATGGTGACCACTAGTTAAACGCGATCATTACCCACCCACGTATCAGGTGAAAGTTAATGATAATCAAAGTATAATGTTTCTTACATGGATTACGTAGGGCTTTTTTATCTAACAAATTAGAACATGCAAGGGACCTCTAAGAAGCGCAATCTTGTGATACCCAAATTAGTACTCAGTGAAGTATTTTCAAAATAACTCAGAACGGTGTTGGGTTCTTAGATAACAACTATGTCCCGCATGTTTATTCATCAACAGTACAATCATTTGTTAGATGATCTAATTCTTGACCTTTGGTACATCATGTTTTTGATAATTGTATTTGTTATATTTGATGACCCATGCAGAATTATGGACCCTTTTGGGAGTATATAGTATGTGATCGTATATTCAGAAGATCTCGATCTGTGTTTATAAAAATTATAGACCTTTTTGGGATCTCTGATATGAGGTATGAGGCATATGCTTAAAAAATCCTAATTGGTGTTTACTGCAGAGTTGAGAATTCTTGTGAGACTTCTGCGTATTATGGTATAAGAAATATTTTTAGAATTTCAATCGATGAAGCTTCATCACGACAGCTTTTATTTTTAATTTGATAGACATATTTACGTGTTTTATTTGAGCTCATTTTTATATTATTTTTTCTCAATTATTATGCTAATATTGTCATTTATGTGTTTGTTGGCATTTTTGAAAAATAAATGATTGTGAAAAATATGGCTCGAAAATTATTGAAAGCATAAAAAAAAAGTGCTAAAGGCACCCCTCAGAATTGATAAAGGAACCCACCTTTCAAAGAAATCTTTTTGGCAGGAAAAATACCTTCTCATCTGCGTGAATCTTCTATTGGAAGAGGATTTGAAGAGATTAAGGCAAAATATTCTCTTGCCATATATATAGGATGTTTGTACGTGAATATGGAAGCTAAAAAAAATCAAAAGAATCTCATTTTTGCTAAACACAGTTGGAGAAGATTTTCTCGGGCAGTTTTCCAAACAAAAGAAAAAAAACGATATTCTCGAGATTGTTTGCTGCAAAGAATATCTTTTCGGGCTTAATAAGGATAAGATGTTAGAGAAAGGAAACAAACAGAATCAAGTTTTGGGAAGAAAATCAAAGCCGAAAAGATTTTATTAAAACAAAATTTTTGAGATTCTGATCATTGATTAAAAGAAGATTTTTAAGGATTCGAGGATAGATTATGTACTAGTATAAATAAGAAGTTGATAAGAACATCAAGGGGGGTTGGCTTATGCCAGAGTCGGAGAAAATCAAAGATTTTTTTTCCAGTTCGTTCAGGCGATAAGAGAGAAAAAAGAAGAAGAAATTGTTGCTAAAAAAGGAAATTGTTGTTAAAAACCATGATCTATAATCTTGTAAAGTTTCTGGAATATTTTCTACGAAAGATTTGAAGACTATAAACCAGTTCTTGTTCAGCAGCGTCTAGGGTTTGTCGTAGATTCAATAAATTATTTTAATTTTTTTGTGATTCAGTTGGTCGGTTCTTTTTTGTGTTTTTTCTTTTCTCATGCATTTTTGAGTTACGTACCTATCTTTTGAGAGTGTTTTGGACATGATGAACTAAACCCCAACAATGGGATAATGGAGGAAGCCTTATTTTATGATTGTGGATGAAATAAGAAAGAAGAAAAAGAAATGATAAGATGACATTTTAAAAAATGGTAAAAACTAAATTTAATCAATAGTAAAGAAAATGAGGTTTTTATTTATTTTTAATTTAAATGATTTTTATTTATAAAAGATAATATGAATGATTTTTTGTATTGAAAAAATGATTACCTTAGTTTTTATTCCATATTATGATAATTTTATTACTATACTATAATGATATCAGCGGTCATTATTTGGTTGGATGCTATATGCGGGTGATTGCTCTGTTTATTGGCATCCTCCGTTTTTTGAAAATAAGGTGTCACGCAAGTCTTTTTCCGCAGATACTTAACCCTTTTTCAATAAAACTTTTTTTATCAAAACCATTAAAAAAGAAAATACTACTCCATACTTATTAAAGTGGATTTAATCCCTTCTCCCCACGTAACTCACAGATTCATCTAAAAAGTAGTAGGTAGTCCCAAGCGGCAGCTTATTAAATATTCCCTAGATGCATATGGTTCGGTTCGGTTTTTGCCCTAACCATTACCAAAACCGAGAGTCGGTTTTTCGGTTTTAAAAATCGAGTGTCATCATTAAGCTTTTTGGTTCGGTTCGGTTTTAACCGTCTCGGTTTTGGTTTTTTCGGTTTCGTTTTCGGTTTTAACCGATTATTTTCATATTTTTTTTTAATAAAACAATCAACTCATGTTCCATTCACACATTATTCCTTCCTAATCCATTTTTACCATTTTTTTCCTATCTAATGTTACTACCGATCAACATATTTCAAACCAAGATCTGAAGATCCCTTTTAGTTCTTTTCTTTACATATGATATTTTTCACACACATTATACCAACCAGCATACAAAATGACACAAAATGACAAGAGGACAATGCAACCTAGCTATTTGCTTCACAAACTAAAGAATCAACAAATAACTTCTTGTAGATCACTGACAGTAGCCGATTAGCTTCTTGTAGATCACTCACAGTAGTCTGCAAAACACACACAACATTTCAGGAAAAAAACGAACAGAATAAGTGACATAGAAGGCCTACATATCGGAGAAGAATAAAGTTGAAAACAACTAATGTCATAAATATGATGGAAGTATATCATCCACAGCAAACACAATGAAATTCTACATGAACTTAATGTAACAAGAAGCTTAATAAGTAATAACCACACTATAATTGTAGGATCAAAAAAGCATACAAAGATATCAACTGCCATCTTCTACTTTATTTTGCTCACTTTTGGAAGTTTTAACTGCAACAAGAAAGAAGCCAACTAACCTAGTAATCGTTTTAACCACATAAGGAATAGTGCTATTTATAGATTTTTTTTCTTCTAATTGTGATATTAGGTTCTAGGAGAAGTATATCACTCAGCACTCAGCAGTATACCCGCTTCATTACTAGATGAAGCTACAGAACAGAAGTAGACATGATTGAAATAGAATAAATAACAATTTTCTTACCATGTCAATGACAGATTGGCTAGAAAGAAACTCGAACACCCCATCGCTAGCAATCACAAAGAATGGATTTTCTGGTGTGAGCTCCAATGTAGATCACTGACAGTAGCCGAATAGCTTCTTGTAGATCACTCACAGTAGCCTGCAAAACACACACAACATTTCAAACAAAACTGAGAAACCCCCAAAATCTATAATCTCAATCACAGATCTATAAATACAAGAAAAACCCACAACACTTTAGACAATAAAAAACCAAGATAATCAATAAAAATGGAAAAAATGTCATATTTTGAGATTCAATAAATGAAATCAAAACCAAACCCATTATCCACAGAAGTAATACTCTTAGAAGCAGCAGAGAAATGTATCGGAAGAGAAGAGAGAAACTAGCAGAGAAGAGGGGAAGAAATGTATGGGTCTCTCTGTAAATCCAACAAAAAATCATCAAACCCATTAATAGAAATCCCTAAGAAAAATTACTTCTGTAAATAAAAATTCAAAACTAGTGTCAATAAACATACTTCAAATCTAGGGTCACGCTTTTGACCGGGAAGATCATACACTTTCCTAATCTTAACAACCACACTCTTCTCCTCCACTTTCACCATCTTCTTCTTTACAGTTTTTGTTGGAACCTTTACAGATTTCTCTGCAGTCTTCTTAATGGTTGTGTCTTCGTCTTCTTCTGTGCTTACAGATTCTTTATTAAATTGAACATGCATCGAGTGTGAGAATGGTTTGAGTTGATGTTGTGCTCTCAAGCTTAGATCATGATATTGATGGTAGTGTTTTTATGATGGTAGAGCTGCAGAAGTGAGTGAAATGGAGAGAAGAGAAAGCGTAGGAATGAGACAGAGAGAATACTGAAGAGAGAGCGGAGGCGGAACATTAGGGTATAAAGGGAGGTGTGCAGAGAAGACTGAAGAGGGGAAGAAGAGAGAGGCGCAGGAAGAAAGAATGAAACAAATCTAGATTTTTTCTTTTTATATACTAGGATTAGAGATCAACGGCTAAAAACCCTCTGAATGCAATGGTTATTATTAATCGGTTTTTTCGGTTTTTTTGGTTCTGTTCTAGGGTAGGACCAAAACCGAACCAAGATTAACTGGGTTTTTTTTTCCGTAACCGTTCATCGCCATTTAGATATTCGGTTCGACTCGGTTCGATCTTTTTCGGCTCAGTTCGGTGCGGTTTTGCCGATATTTCGGTTTTTTATGCAGCCCTAGCCCCAAGGCCCCCAACAGCCAGGCACAGCTTCAGCTCATCCATGTCCACAATAAAATTGACCGGATCACTTTTTTTTTTTTTCTGGAGGTACGATTCCTCCACCAAGAAACTCCATGTCCTAGAATGGAATAAATTCACAAAACTACAAACTCAGGAGCAGCTATGGACACACTACCCTGTACCCAAGAATTCAGTTTTTCTTGTGGAAACATCCACCTTCACCATTTTAAGGAGTGTAATCAAAATTTGTCTCTGTAATGCAAAACAATCAAAATTCATCCGCTGGACTGACATTGGGCCCAAACGAGAGAAGCCTCCCATGGTAGAGGCCCTATACTCCTACCTGCACAGTATACAGTATACACAGTATATGTTTGATACTGAAATTATAGCCCATTTCATTTACAAAAACAAAATGGTTTTTTTCCTTTGGATTTTTCGATAAAGGCTACAAAATCAGGGTTTCAGGATTGATATAGGGGATCCCGCATTCCGCCAGGGTTTTACCAAATCCATATAAAAGAAAACAATCCTCACTGCAGGATTCTCTGGATAGATAAACCCCGTGTGGAATTTGGTACCCTATATCAATAATGAACAAAATGATCTTGTTTAACAACAGCTTTCTAAAAACTTAACATACAGTTTATAAACAGATAAAAAGTCGTTATAATGTGAACTCACGACTTAAGTTTAAGGAGTGAAGTAATTACGTAAACTACTAGAAATAAAATGTAGCTTACAGGAAGAAATGGAGATTAGCCGATAGTCAAATAATTCTTCTAATATGTAGGGAGATTAGGCACACATCATATAACACACAATTACCAACCCGAATATTTGCACAACTCTTCTTGCAGTCAGCTAGATAACAATGGGTTAAAAGCAGATACCGGTCACCTGATAGAATTTAGATCACCTTGGGAGATTTCGGATTAGATTTTAAATTATGGGGAAATTTTAGGTCACGACTACACAATGCAAATCATCCCACAGATATTGGGTTCTACACAATGCAAATCACCCCACAGATACTGGGTTACGGGTTATGCAATTATGACTCGAAAGAGTCAAATCATACTCCCTTCATCTTTGAAACAGTAAACAATAAACAACTTGAGACGTGTAACACAAGCCACAGAAAATTACACAATAGCTACGGTCACAGGAATATAGATGGAACTAGTTCAGTTGGGGCTATCGGCTAGTAGGAACAAAGCTTTGTAATATTAGAGGTAGCAGCTTTACTTGCAGGGATACTTCTACAGAAACAGAAGCAGCTGCAAACATTGAGGTATTGAGGCCATGAACCGTAAAAAAAGTTTCAGTTGGACAATTTGAGGTTTAGTTTCGTCTATTATGAGGCAAGGACGGATGTAGTGTTGTCTATTGTACCAATGTTACTCAGATGTATGTATTTTTACGTATGGTTTAGTAAGGCACATCTATTTGTTGCAGCTATGGTTCAATGGTTTTCTATGATGCTAAGAAGAGGTCGAATAAAATGGAGCAGCTTCTCTTCTTGTGTTTAGAGGATGCTAGGAGTCTTGGACATTTAGAGTCTAGGTCCCAAACCTAAACTCTCCAACTAAAATTGGCGAAAGTACACAGATTTCCTAAGTTATTTCCATTTCTTCAGTAACCACAATGTGAGAATTCCAAGCAAACATCATATTGCATTTTATGAGACAAGTGCATATTACAACATATCTAAAGGGTAAGCCCAGTGGGGAGAGGGAAGATCATCCCACACCATTTCTTTTCTTTCTTTTGTGCCTGTTTTTGTACAGTCTGAACCAAATATACATAACAAAGAGAAGATACCGAAGACCTAATTCATGATAACCTTTAAGAATTAGGTGCAGCAACTAAGTAATCTGTACATTTAATGAAGGGATACTTGCTTACCAGAAGTTGTCATCAACTCCAACCGCTGACGAAGGGCGTGTCTCTTCGTCTTCCTCCTCCATTTCCAGTTCTGGTTCTCCAGACCCGAATTCTGCAGACTCAATATCTGCAAGGTTCTTCAAATCCACCACGGACAGCTCATCTAAATGTCTTACAATCAAATCCGCAGCTGATAGTTCGTATACAGGATGCTTGCTAGCAACTGCAACACACTTCATTCGAACATCATGAGCAGCTTCTACTGTTGAATTTGAGTTTCCAAACACAATACAACGTTCCGGTATGTATTTTAAAAGCTGTGCTGCATAGATGAACATTTCTGGATCCGGTTTCCCTCTATGAACATCTTCTGCAGATACAATCACACTGAAAAATCCTTCCATTTCGATGACCCTAACTGCTGCTTCGATTATATTTCTTGGACGTGTAGAAATCAATGCCATCGGAATCTTGTAATTCATCAAAACATTGACAAATTCTCGAGAACCTGCTCGTAATCTATAAATCCCACCGTGCAATCCTTGGTATATTTGTTCCTTTCTATTAGCCATTCTTCTTAGATTTGTCGGGTCTCTCGACCAACAAAGCACCTCAGAAATCGCTTGTTCAATCTTCATCCCTTCGATTCTTTTCAACATATAAGTTGGTGGGGAAGGTTTCCCTTCTTCTTGAGACAAAGTTAACCATGCTTGTTTCTCAAGATCAGGATTATCTTCAACAATCACTCCTTCCCATTCAAATATAGCACCTAACCAACCACAACCCATCATTTCCTGACGAAGTAACGGATTATGAATCGCAGAATTATCAGCCATATTTGGTGGTGGCCAAGAACCAGCAGATTGCCTACTCGAACCTGTATCAACCGGATAACCTAAATTCTTAGGAATTCGATGTTCTTCTCTAAATGAATACGCTTCTTTAGTCAATTGGGTCGCACGAGCCTTAATTGAAAAACCATTTCGACAACTTCCCCATTTATCAGTCCTTGATTGAGCTGACACTGAACTTATACATATTGATCGACAACCAACGAGTTCACTAACCGGAAACTTACAGAAACCATTCCCCCTTCGTTTCAATGACCCATCCTTGTTTATAGAACATCGAAAAACCGGTCTGTGCCCAAGTAGAGATGTTGTGGCAATTGAATCCACCATATTTTCTAAAACCTTAAAACTGAATTCCCAAGTCTAGAATTAGGCTAAATACAAAAACCCCTTCAAACTAGTTGAACTATAGAAGAATCTCCTCAACTCCTACCAACCTAAAACCAAATTTAATACTTTTAACAATAACCCAAAATAAGTAAAAACCCACAATTATAAATTAATCAAACCAACTACCTAAACTGAATTCAGAAATCAAACAGGAAGAAATCACCCTAAATTCTAAAACCACAACAAATTCAGACAAGTAGTCTAAAAATATTACAAATTTCTACTTTTGAACTAATAAATTAAACTAACAAAACCCCCCAAGTTTTATACCTAAAGATTCAAATTTTATATACAAGAAAATGAAAACTTATTTATATATTTACACATAAGTCAAATTGAAAAAGAACCTGAGAAAAGAAACTCCAAATGGAAAATCCAACGATGAACACAAACAGGAAGAGGAGGAGGAGAGTGGGGAGAGATTTTTAAAGATTGGGTTATGAAGATTGAATGGATGCTGTGTGTTAATTACTGATTGAAGAGAAAAAGAAGAGAAGAAAAAAGAGGGATTTTTTTTGTGGTTTATAATTTTAGAGCTGAGACGGCCATTGAAAGAAGAATAGACGACTCGACTCTCACCGGCTATGTCGGTAATAAGGCTTGTAGTAGATGGTCTCGATGACCCACACGTGGCTGTTTCCTTTTTTTCTTTCTTTTTTTTGATGGAAGTGGCTGTTAGTTTAACACTTGATATTTACCTGATTGACACGAGCTGCTTTAGCCTAGTCGACAACTCGAAGAGGGTGTTGGAGCTGGACTGCCGAGCCGGAGCCAACTGAATCTAGACAGCTTTACGGATGATTTATCATTGTTACAGCTGGTTGGATAAGTATACTTGGAATCTTAGTTAGCGGTTCAGGGTACGAGGAAAGTTTAGGACCGCGAACGTACGAGTACTATTTGGTCAATAATTTCGGATTTGGGGGATAATTTAGAACGATATATAATTTATTTTAAAAATTCGATTTTAACATATAAAATTTGGTATATATTTTTTTATAAAAAAATCACTATTAAGAAAATTTCGTCTTAGATATTATAATAATTTTATAATAAAAAATGATAACCTGAAAATAAGTCTGATGATAAGATAAAATATTATACAAATTATATAATTTAATAATTTATATATATATATATATAACTTGTTTTAGGTTAAATTTTTTAAAAATTAAGTTGAGGTGATACAAATAGATTCAGATGTTTCGACTCGTAAATTATACGAATATAATTCATATATTTACAGACCAGGCTGCACATACCAAGCACGTTCAACATGATAATATATACATATTATTTATTGAAAAATGTTGGAGAATATAACTGTAACAGTAAGCAAACCAAACAGAAACTTGAAAGAGATTAATCGTTAGAACAAAACAGCACACTTCAGACAATCACACACACACAGAAGATGGACTCGCCTGTTCAAGAGACTGCCCTTAACTCGATATTTGTCGGGTACACCTCTAGAAAGAGTGTTGCTATACCACTAGTGAGGAAAAATCGAATCCAGGATAAAACCACCTGATATCAACCCAGCTAGCAAAAACTCGTTGGCCCGTTGCGAACTTAACAGTAGAATAAGAAAGAATTTTTTTTTTTATCTACGTGCTCAAAACAAAGCAGGAAGAGGGGAAAAGACGACAGGATAGTAGCTGCGTCTGGAGTAAGTGAAAATATGATTTTTGTTTTTCTTTTATAGGAGAAGAAGACTGTTGATTTTTCAAAGGGTAAAAATTCATTTAATTCAACATATTTAATTCGAGATACTTAATTAAAAGATCTTGTTTATTAAACCTGATTTAATTTTATAAATACGAAATGGTCAAAAATATTTAATGTATAGAATTAAAATATAAAACCGTTGGATCTTTGATGGGTACACGTATGCACTCGCAGGCACACGCCAAGTCTCACGCAAAAGCACACGCAAGCTCCGCAAGCCCGCGGCCCGCGGTGCTTCGCACCGAAGCACCGCATATGTGTGCATTTGCCCACTAGTCCATTTCCTAAGTCCATATCCAATCCACTAGTTCTTTTTCCTTATATAGAACGATTGTGGTAATAAGGATAAACTTCCTCCTTGGTTTGCCCAATATGGGACAAACCAAAGGTTTCTCATTCACTAAGAATTGAAAATGGATGGCTTTGTTATTTCCACCCCAAGTTTGGACTAGTGACCCTAGGTCCCTTTAAGATATATTAAGTAACAAAATTAATTTTAAGTAACAAATCCATTTTTAATTCTAACAATCCCCCACATGAATGAAGAAAGCGATAAATCAGAAAACCGGAAAACGAGAAATACCTCTTAAGCAATAGGTGTCCATAAGGAATTGAACCTCTGCTTAGTGAGAAGTACCGGAACTACTTGATGGACAGTGAACGCGATGTCTTGAACTTCCATAGTGTGGTGTAATTCATCAATAGCTCCTTACACGAGATATCTCTCAAGAGTGCTGTTAAGTTCACGCCGTTGTGTCCGTTTTGGCCCTGGACATATCCCGTTTCTCATAATGCTCTAGAGAATCAGCTCAATTCTCATAGGAAGCGACCCACTTCCTCATTCATATAGGTGAGTTCTATCAAGAGTGTTAACTGCTACACCCCATTTCAATCTTAAATTGTAACTATAGAACTCATTAAGACTTTACTATAAGTCATCCTCACATGCAGTCACACTATCATGTCTACACCATAGGGAACCGACAGAGAAAAGAATTCCCTGATAGTGTTTAATTTTTACCCGCCACAAATTAGTTGTCTCATTCAAAACCTTAATCTTGGGATCTCCAGTCAGCAAGGTTGAGTATCCTTCATGGCAAGTTTTAATTTATGAGCTTAAGTCCCATCCCCCTCGATGCATTACTAACTATCTCCTTGGACAAGCCTTTCGTCAAAGGGTTCGCGATATTCTCCTTAGAACTCACAAAGTCAACAGAAATAACGTCAGTTGAGATTAGTTGTTTTAGAGAATTGTGTCTTCTCCTAATATGAATAGATTTTCCGTTATAGTTGTTGTTTTTAGCATTAGCTATTGCAGCTTGACTATCACAATGTATATATATAGATCGCACAGGCCTATGCCAGAGAGGAATGTCTTCTAAAAAACATCTTAGCCAAGCGGCTTCCTCTCCTGCTTTATCTAACGCAATAAACTCGGATTCCATAGTGGATCGAGCGATACAGGTCTGTTTGGAACTCTTCCAAGACACTGATCCACAACCTAGAGTGAATAGTATCCACTCATAGACTTAGAGTCCTCTGAGTCTACTATCCAGTTTGCATCACAGTATCCTTCAAGAACAGCGGGGTGTCTTTCATAACTCAAACGGTAGTTTAAAGTGTATTTAAGATACCTCAACACTCTGAAAAGTGCACCCCAATGCTCATGTCCCGGATTACAGGTATACCTAATTAGTCTACTCACAGCATATGCAATGTCTGGTCTTGTGCAGTTCATTAAATACATCAGACTTCCTATGACACGTGAATATTCAAGTTGCGAGACTCCATTGTCTTTGTTTTTCTTGAGTTTGCAAGAAGGGTCAAATGGAGTACTTGCTGGTTTACTATCAAACTGGTTAAATTTCTTAAGAACTGATTCAACATAATGAGATTGACTAAGACTGAATCCATTAGACTCCTTTCTAATTTTCATCCCTAGGATTACATCAGCAGGACCTAAGTCTTTCATGTCAAAGTTCTCACTCAACATGTTCTTAGTGGAATTAATGATTTCTAAGGTTGTGCCTAGTATAAGCATATCATCAACATACAAGCATACAATCACACAGGCATCATTGATAGATTTACTGTATACACATTTGTCAGCTTCATTTATTTTAAATTCAATATATAGAACATTACATGATCAAATTTTTCATGCCATTGTTTCGGTGCTTGTTTCAAGCCATATAAAGACTTTTTAAGTCTACACACTTTGTTTTCATAACCCTTCACTACAAATCCTTCGGGTTGGTCCATATAAATTTCTTCATCTAATTCACCATTTAGGAACGCAGTTTTTACATCCATTTGATGTATTTCTAGGTTATGAATTGCAGCGATTGCAATTAGCATCCTAATGAAAGTAATTCTAGTATAAGTGTCAAAGAAATCTACACCTTCTATTTGTTTATATCCCTTAGCTACTAGTCTAGCTTTATACTTTTCCACAGTTCCATCTACCTTACGTTTTCTCTTGAAGATCCATTTACAACCTATGGGTTTGCACCCTGGAGGTAAATCTACTATCTCCCAGGTTTCATTCTGAACAATAGAATCCATCTCACTAATAGTGGATTCTTTCCACCATGGAGCTTCAGAAGAAGTCATGACCTCTTTATAGGTTTGTGGATCAGTTCCAACTAAACAGGTTATGAAGTCTGTCCCAAAAGATTTTTCTATTCTAAGTCTTTTGCCTCTTCTAGGTTCATAAACAGGTTCATCTTCTTCTATCGGTAAAATATGGCTAGAAGAAGGGACATCTAGGGGATCATCACATATCATGCGAGATTCAGATTTCAACGGAAACACATTTTCAAAAAATGTAGCATCCCTAGATTCCATAATGGTGTTCACACCAATTTCTGAGTTTTCAAAACTCACAACCATAAACCTATAAGCAGTGTTGTGTTCGGAATATCCTATGAAGACACAATCAACTGTTTTAGGTCCTATTTTAGTCCTCTTAGGTGGAGGAATAGAGACCTTGGCTAAACACCCCCACACTTTAAGGTATCCATAAGAGGGTTGTTTGCCTTTCCATAATTCATACAGTGATTTGACTGATCCTTTAAGGGGCACTCTGTTCAGGATATAACAATCTGAAAGGACGGCCTCCCCCCACAAGTTCGCCGGTAGTCCTGAACTGATTAACATGGCATTCATCATCTCCTTAAGGGTTCGGTTTTTCCGTTCAGCCACTCCATTAGATTGTGGTGAATAAGGAGGAGTTACCTCATGAATAATGCCATGTTGTGCACAAAAGTCTCCTATAGGTTACATATTCACCCCCACGGTCAGAGACAATGGTTTTAATTGTGGTGTTCAATTGATCTTCTACTTCTAATTTATATAATTTAAATGCTTCTAAAGAATCATCTTTTCCTTTAAGCAAGTATATATGACAGTATCTAGTACAGTCATCTATGAAAGTGACAATCCATTTTTTACCACCTCTGGTTTGGATTGATTTCATATCAACTAAGTCTGAGTGAATTAACTCTGAGGGATTAGAATTTCTGTGGACATTTTTCTTAAAGGGCTTCTTTGCATATTTTGATTCTACACAAACTTCACATTTATGTTCATATTCCAAATTTAGTTTTGGAATGCAACCATAGTTTGCCAATTTGTTCATTGAATTATAATTTACATGACCAAGTCTATCATGCCAGATATTCAATGAGACAACAACATAAGAAGAATCAACATTATTAACTTCAACAGAGGTTACAGATAATTTGTATAGGCCTTCAGCCTTATAGCCCTTTCCCACAAAATCCTTTCCCTTAGTGATAATCACTTTCCCAGACTCAAATACAATCTTAAAGCCCTTATCATCTAGCACACCACTTGAAACGAGATTCTTGCAGATATATGGTACATGTAAAACTTCATTCAATGTGAGGATTTTCCCAGAAGAGAGCTTCAGCGAAATTTTTCCTTTTCCTGCAACCTGTGCTGCAGATGAATTACCCATATAGAGTTTTTCTCCTTCTCCTACCGTCTGATAGGAGATGAACATGTCTTTACTTCCGCAGACAAGTTTGGTAGCTCCAGAGTCTACCAACCAGTCTCTCACATTGGTAACTAAGTTAACCTCAGACACCGTGCCAGAAAACTCATTTTTACTACTTTCAACTAAATTTACATTTGTTTTCTTAAAATTCGCATCTTTGTGTTTTCTACAATGAATTGCCATATGGCCAGACACACCACAAACATAACATGCTCCCTTAATTTTACCAATAGCAGATTTTGGTTTTTGAAAATTACTTTTTCTTTATGGGCCAGGCTTGCGCTTGTTGTGGTCCAGACTTAGAGTAGAAAGTTTGTGTTCGAGAACGTGATCTTTGTTTGACATATCTCTTGCAGAAGAAACATTCTTGTCCTTTGAACACATCAATTCTTCAACTTGGATTTTCTTGCCCAATTCTACCATGGGAAATTCACCAGTTTCATGCCTTAGTCTTCTCTTGTATTCAGCCCAGGAATTTGGCAATTTTTCAATAACAACAGAAACTTGAAATGTTTCGTCAATAACCATTCCTTCAGCAATTATTTCATTAATAATTTTTTGCAGCTCCAGAAACTGATCAACCATTGATTTATCATTCATCATTTTATATTCCAGAAAACGTGCAACCAGGAATTTTTTACTTTCTGCTGTTTCTGCTTCATATTTATCTTGTAGTGTAGTCCATAAATTATAAGCATTAAAATTATCCTTAGCATTGTAAAAATCATATAAAGCATCTTCTAGGCAGTTTAAGATATGATTTTTGGCCATATAATTATTTCTCTTCCAACTTTCTAAGTCCTGTAATTTTTCAGGTTCATTCAGAGACTCATCAAATGGCTTCAGAACCATATCATATAGCATGTGGAAACTCAGGAAAAATAACATTTTTGACTGCCATCTCTTGAAGTCCTTTCCAGAAAATTTCTGAGGTCTGTCAACATCAGTCTTCACCATTGTTACAGAAGTAAAATTTTCAAATTAAACAAGATATCGAGTTAAGAATGTTGGAGAATATTCCTGTAACAGTAAGCAAACCAAACATAAACTTGAAAGAGATTAATCGTTAGAACAAAACAACACACTTCAGACAATCACACACACACAGAAGATGAAGTCGCTTATTCAACAGACTGCCCTTAACTCGATATTTGTCAGGTACACCTCTAGAAAGGATGTTGCTATACCACTAGTGAGGACAAATCGAATCCAGGATAAAACCACCTGATACCAACCCAACTAGCAAAAACTTGTTGGCCCGTTGCGAACTTAACAACAGAATAAGAAAGAAATTTTTTTTATCTACGTGCTCAAAACAAAGCAGGAAGAGGGGAAAAGACGACAGGATAGTAGCTGCGTCTGGGGTAAGTGAAAATATGATTTTTGTTTTTCTTTATAGGAGAAGAAGACTGTTGATTTTTTAAACGGTCAAAATTCATTTAATTCAACATATTTAATTCGAGATATTT
>JAJJMC010031074.1:68110-115164 GCA_023531435.1 Papaver californicum
AAACGGTCAAAATTCATTTAATTCAACATATTTAATTCGAGATATTTAATTAAAAGATCTTGTTTATTAAACCTGATTTAATTTTATAAATACAAAACAGTCAAGTATTTAATGTATAGAATTAAAATATAAAACCGTTGGATCTTTGATGGGTACACGTGTGCATACGCCTGGCGCACGCCGACACGCAAGCTCCGCAAGCCCGCGAGCCGCGGTGCTTTGCACACATGTGTGCATTTGCCTACTAGTCCATTTTCTAAGTCCATATCCAATCCACTAGTTCTTTTTCCTTATATAGAACATTTGTGGTAATAAGGATAAACTTCCTCCTTGGTTTGCCCAATATAGGACAAACCAAAGGTTTCTCATTCACTAAGAAGTGAAAATGGATGGCTTTGTTATTTCCACCCCAAGTTTGGACTAATGACCCTAGGTCCCTTTAAAATATATTAAGTAATAAAATTAATTTTAAGTAACAAATCCATTTTTATTTCTAATAAAAAAATGTGACATGGGTAAAGTGTATGGCTTTTGCTCTACATTTTTCAGATTTAGCCGAATCTCAGCTGTCTAAGAATATAACTAGTATAATAAGGTTTATTTTTGGGCTACCAAATGGGACTTGTTCCAAGAGATAAGCTTAATTAGTTTATTAGTGAATGCTTATTAATCAAATCACTGGAAGAGTAAACGTAATACACACGGAAAGGGTTTTCTTTTCTTTCCTTTTCTTCTTATCTTGCAAAACCCTTCTTCTAGAAAGGGAATTTGTTTTTCAGTTTTCAGTTTTAGAATTAAAGGTTGCTTTCAAGTATTAAAGACAATGACTACTAGTTTGATTAAGACAATCTTACAAATACTTTTCTTCAATAATACTTTGCCCAATTATTTCAACTTCATAAAACTATTCATTATTCAGGTTTATACTCTGACCTTAATGCAATTTAAAATTTCAGAACGAACCAATAATTGGAACTGTCAAATTTTCATTAGGTTTTAGTGTTGACAAACAATATCAGCAATGCCGCAGGATAGTACTACAGAGTATTACTTGACGGACAATATCAAACAGCGCAGTTCTCCAAACAACCCATTAGATTACAATGATAGTTTTCAGTTTAATATCTAACACCATTAGACAGCCTTTAATATCCGTGACTAATTTGTTGAAATCCCTTTGTATTTAGCGAGCTTCGTACTGCACAACTGCAACCAACAAAACCATCAGCTTAGGTTTGACAAAAACAAAACTACCAAAGTACATTCCAAATCTGACCAAACCTATGTGAGGGCCAGAAATCTTTTCTATAATTCATATATTGGTGAACACCTAACTATATGCTGGGAACTCAACAGTCATCACACACAAAGTATAAATAGGAAAATCAAATACAGATAATAATCCTGCCTAAGAAACAGCCAAAAATAAGAAGTTTAAACATGGGAAATTTGCACACTATGAGACAATGTGTTGTTTAAGTTTACAAGTCCAACCTTACAGAATTGACCAATATTCACCAGAATTTACATCATAGTTGCTCAGCAGCACATACAAAATTTCCATTTTCTAAGCTTCAGTTACTACATCTACTTTCAACCTTAACCCTAATGCTAAGACTTCTGCTTAGTGGTATAAGTTCATTGATTTTTCTGCATTTTTCAAAATTATGCTTCTCCTATTCAATGGATCCATGCGAGTTTTCTTAACCTAATATAATATGCTATGAGACAGCAATTACCGACAAATGTGAAAATTCATTGATAAATCTTACAGACCGAAGTAAGAACCCCTAGAAGTACACATCAGAAGCAGTTGATACTTACAAAATACACATGTTTACTGCAGGACACAGGTCTAACAGGAAACTGGCCACTAGTTACAAAGTTCCAATAAGGGAACAAGAGGGCTAATGCAGTCAGGTGTCTAACAACTGCCCCTTTTTGCTATGTCCGCATCTACTATACTCAGGGGATTGAGAGTTGAGATAATAACTTATACTGCAAACATTCATTATCCAAAGGTAGGGTCTAAATCCTAAAGGTATACCAATTTCCAAAAGTTTTCACCACTCCGAAACCCAAAAAAATAACCATACTAGAACCCTAGATTTGAAACTTGAAGAATCATCCAATAAATCAAACAATGTTTAGTATTGAGCAATCTCAAAGTCTAATACCCAATTTTGCAAAGTTACATAACCAACACTACTCAAAATCAAAGATGAAAAGCTCAAATAAAATTTAGGGTTTACAGTTCGGCTACTTACTTCGGTGGGTTCGCTTCTTGTAAAGGATGCGATAACCACATTCCCTACACTGAATGACATCTCCTGGCTTCAGTGTGTTCTCCATCCCACAATCTAATAACCAAAACAAGATTTTTAAGAAACAAAATTCACGAAGAGTGAAATCAGAATCCCTTTCAGTAGAAACAAAATCAAATTAATTTCAGTAACACTTTAAATGTAAAACGAAAGCAGATTGTAAGAATTACCTCCACAAATGTAACTGACTGGTTCAGGTTGAGGATCCATGGATGGAAGTTAGAGATTTCAGGGTTTCTGAACAAAAAAAGAAACTCAAATTAGGGCTTTAGAAAGAGAATCAAATTTCAAAGATCAAAGGTAGGTTTAACTTTTTAGTATTATGAAGAAAAAACTGAATTCCAAGTCTAAAGAAGAATAGAAGACTCGACTAAAAGGTAGGTGAAATCATTAAAAGCCCAGTCTATACACAGTCAAACAAATCAGAAAACAGCAGAGGCAACATTAGGTCATTTTAAGAAGATGAAGTTTACCTTATGATGTTGTGATTCGAGATGGGATCTGCGAAATGAAAACAAGAATCAAAGTTAGGCCTATGTAATTTGTGATTGAAAATAAAGATTAGGGTTTTGTAAGATTTTACCTCTGAGAAGATACTTGCTGGTTGTATGAGTATCTGGGAATCGAATCTTATTAAACAGACACTTGGTCATATAAGGAGGTCTGGGCCCACTTGACACTCGGTGATTGTATTAGGACTAGAGGTCTAGGGATCAAATCTCACTTGAATCATAGTGGGAGGATGTTTAGAATTTGTGCTCATTTATGAATAGTAAGCAAAGCAAGCGCTATGAAATTTTGCAGAATAAAACACTTTCTTTAACCAAATTTACCATATGTTCTTACCCTGTATCTATCATGGTTTTTAGACCTTGATCTTAAATTTTTTTGTATGTGGCTTGAAAAAGGCACAAATTTGTCTATTTTCTGGTGAGAATTTGTTCTCGATTATAAGTGTTAGTATATCTCAATGTTTGTAATCCCTTCGTAAAAGATGAAATTATCTACTTCCTCCATTTCATAATTTTAATCCGCTTTGACAAAATCAAAATATTAAGGAGACCAAGTGATTTTCTAAACTATCTTTAATTAACGCTATATAGTTGTCAAAATTAAAATTTAATCTTATTACTAAGAATTATATATATTGGTAACAAATTTATTTATAATGAGAAATAAAATAAAATAAGTAAAATATATAAGTTTTTTTTGGAAACTTTAAGAAAACAAATGAGAAATACTTTTTTTTTTCATATTAAACAAATATTTTTTGTGATTCTATATTAGATCTCATATAAAATGGATTTATATGGAAAAATAATAATGGTAAATTTAAGAGTTTATTGAAGAAATATGACTATAAACAAAAGCTGGACATAATTATGAAAAAAATTGTACAGAAGACGGAAATTTTAAAACAGAGGGAGTATGTAATTGCTGGTTCTATTAATATATAAGGTAGTGATTTTCCGAGATGCAATTTAAAATTTCAGACCGAACGGATTATTGAACTGTAAAATTTTCATTAGGTTGTAGTGTTCACCTTACAAAAAAGAACGTCGTTAAAGTTGCTCCGAGTCATGTTACTAGTTGTTTCCTGAGCTAAATCAAAGCTAATGATACAAAATATGCATAAGAACTGCACTTTACACTCCACAGTACTTAGTCTACAAAAAAAAACATGCAAAAGTCATGTACGCCATCGACGGGTTGAAGTCAAAATGCAACGAGACACAATCGTCTGGAATTGGTGGTGGATGCAACTGAAGCTTAGACGAAACGTGCATTAACCTTATAGCACTTTGGACACTTCCTGGTGGTGGGGGGCAAGGATGGTTTTACTTGTTCAAGCAAGGTTCCCTGAAAAATTGGGATCACCTATAGTTAGTAGGAGACAAAACTGAGGACCACAGAAAGAAAAACATTCAGCTAACAGAATGTAATTTGAGCTGTTGCAGCTCATTCTTGTTTGTCCATGTTCAAATAAGCATGCACAAACCTTAATTACTCAAAACCCCAGGACAAGGCTAAAGTAGACAATTTTTAAAAGGACTAAATGTAGCCAAGTCATTGACATGTTGCCCTGATAATTATACTGACTTTCTAGAATTAAATATGTCAAGTAAAATCATACATACAGATATAGACTTAGGGTTTCATTGTTTTGCTTATATTCTCTTGGACTGTATCAACCCAAATTGATGGGGGATGTTTCCTTGGAAAAATTGACCTGTCTTGGTCTGACTAATATAATCTAGTGGCAGAGTAAGGACAAACGCAATGCATCATATTCTTTTTTCCATCACAAACATTAAGAAAAAAAAAAGGAATTGTGAGTTTATAATGTCGGAATAAGTATACGAGTCTTCTGACAAAAGATGAAAATTATGCGCAATGATCAATGACAACCCTACTAATTAGGGTAATTTTCTGAAAATTCTTCCATCTCACCAAGATCAGATCCGAAATATGACAACAAGACAGGGAAGAAAACGGAATAGATAATTAGGGAAAGATACTTACTTCGCTAATTTGCGTGATTCCTTTGTTATCCCGTAATAGACCGGTTTACCACCAGGATGCATGATGAAATTCCAACCAAAATTCGAACCCCCAACCACATATGTCCCTTCAAACACGACACCTTGCACGTCATTGTTGGAGCTATTCACATCCAATGTAGGTTCACTTACTGTCTGTGGAATTTGGTCAGGTTGAGGTTGTGCTCCATATTTTGCCTCTGGGAGCTTCTCCAAGGGGATCTGTTCAACCTTGCTTTCGCCTGGCAAGGATTGAACCCCAGAATTGCAAGTCGCAGTTGACACTGTCTCAGACACCAATTGTTTGTACAAATGTATCAGGAGGCTCATCTCTGCAAGTTGCAAAACACAAAAAATATAAGGAGATCTTCATCTCAAAGTTTATATCCAACGGTTCCCCATCTAACACAAATGTACACAGATCGTAGTATAAATATGTTCAAAAGGCAAGCTTAAAAGGCAGCAACCAATCCAGAGCCAGAGCTTGTTGAACTACTAGTTCATCTCAATTTGTTGTTGACTCAAGTCTTAAGGTTTTGGCCCAAAATTGTAATGTTATAAACTTAAATGCATGTCAAACAATATCCAGCACTTCCAACAAGATAATAAATAGTTGAAAGTTAGACAACAGAAAGTTGATCAAGAATGAGATTTTAGTCAAGTTACAAAAATATATCCATGAAAAAGTGTAATGCCAAAAGGCAATCCAGTACAGACGACCTTACTTGTTTTAATTTCTTCGGCTGCTCTACTCTTTTGGAAATCAGGGGTCCGCAGAACCTTCAACAAGTAAAATAAAACTTAGGTTCTTAACATACAAGATACAGACAAAAATTTATACATAACAACAAGAACTGCAAATGCTATGAAAATCGTAAACCACACACATATATATGCTGCATGAAGTATTATCTAAAGACGAGTTCTCAATTCCTATTTTTGAAATCATAATCACTCATGAAAAAATTCCCCCAAGTAATTGAATGCTATGCATAAATACATGTAACATATTCTCATTGTGGTAAATGATGTATTAAGCTGCTTAAGGAATACAGATGCCCACATTACAACATTGCAATCGGAATCGAAGCACAAAAGTAAAATGAAATTTCTCCAGTTCCATTCCATAATAAATTGTCTAAATAAACCGATCATGTTTCGCTAGACAATTGGATCCAGTGAAGAACAGATTAACCTCCTTTGAGCGAAATCAAACCTTGCACTTAGGTTATCCACAAAGTAGCAACAGAATCAAGGCTTAATTTAATCCTAAACCTTAGAAATCTTAGTCTTTGCCTCGAATATTTGTAATTCCTCAAACCAGCAGCTTTTTGGTGGGAAAAGTTCCAAAATTTATAATCCAATTAGTAATATAACTGTAATCCTAGAGCTTAAATTCAACAATTTCACTGTTATATCAAATTTCAAACTAACCCCACAGCCCACACTACCAGAATCTTTAATTTTTTATAAAAAATTACAGTATGAAAAACAAGAATTAAAGAAACCCAGTGAGGAAATTACAGAAGAAGAAAATTAAAACATACCTCAATGAAATTAGGGCGAAGATCTTTAACAATTGCACGGATCTTGAAACACTTATTCTTGGTATCAACATTATCTACAGGCTTTCTCTTTTTAGTGGTATGATTAGGAGGAAGCGGAGGAAGAGAAGAAGGATTCTGAATTAAATTTTTAGGGTTTTCAGTTGTTTTCGGTAAGTCAGTTGCCGGAACTGGAGTTGGAGGTTTTTGTTGATTTTCTTCACCCATGGTTTTTTGAATTCCAAAAGTCTAATCCGAGTCTTACGAAAACAATAGATTCATCTAAATTCGGCAATTACTCTTATTATAAGAAACAAAACCCTTTTTTTGTTACACTTCTCTTACACCTCAAAAACCCGTTTTGTTACACTTCTCTTACACCTCAAAAACCTTACATAAGTAATGTCGAGATTCAGTGATCCTTTTGAGAAAATTTGTAAAGATGGGTAAGAGTGGAAACAAGAGAGGAGGAGGAAGTAAATCAGGGTTTGTTAATGGAAGCAGCAATCAAGGTGGTTTAACACTTAGACAACAAATTCATGGAAGCAGCAATAATAATCAGAAGAATAAAATTGGTAGTACTTCTTCTAATAGTCGTAGTACTGGATGGTCAATACTGAAAACCAAACATTTGGAGAAATTGGGATTATGGGCTGCTGATGTTTCAATACCTTCATTGGGTGCTTTTTTTGGACAAAGATTAGCTTCTTGTTGTGAATCTATGGCTACTCCTATTGATTCTTCCTTGTTTCTTTGCCAAAGGTATGACCTTTTTGTTTTTTGTTTTTCTTCTTATTTGTTTTACTTTTAAGTAGATGGACATCAAGTGTTTGATAAAATGACTGTATGAAAATTTCTGTTGGATTATTATAAATTCTAGGTTTTGGGTGTTGAGTTGTATGTTTTAATTTCATAAGATTTGTCTTTGAATGTGTAACATTGGTTCCAAATAGATATATTACATAGAGAAAACCACTGCAGGGACTCTAGGAGTCCGATTGTAAACTAATATGCAAAAGCTTTGGTGGGTTGTACAACCATAGACAATTGAATTCCGTTTCAACATTCTTACCTGCTTCTAGCCAACTGGGTTCATTACAACGCCTATTTACATAACTAGAGGATCATATACTGATATGGGTATTTCTCGAAGAATAGAAATAAGAGAAGAAGACATAGAGAGAGAGAAGAACACAGAAGAGGGTAAAGAAAGAAACACAGAAAGAAGATGGATTAGGATAACACTAATGAGATATCCCTCACAAGTTTCTTCCTCTTATCATTTATACAACCATCAACATACATAAAACAATAAACTGACTAACTGAAAGTTTGAAACACACAACTGAATAGAACCACATAATAACTAACTTACACACGACTAAATCACATTATGCACATATCATATACTAACAGAATTAAGAAAGTACTGACAATTCTGCACTACTGTTTGGATTAGCCAATGGTAAGAACTTTCCTTCCTAGTAGTTATAGTCTGTATAAGCTGTTTGGTATCTATTTCAAAACACAAGTTTGCATATTTTACGGTCTAAACTCCACTTGATAGCAAAAAGGGCAAAAGCCTCTGCTTCTTGTGCACTTTTTTTTTGTTTGTTTCTGGGAGATGGATGCACAACAGCTTCAGCCAGAAGGAGTGTTGCTGAAATTTGCTGGCTGTGCTGTTATTATAGATGAAGTAGACTGTTATAAGTAGAGTTAACAGTAAATATGCCTGAAGCAGTAAGTTCAATTCTTTGTGTTTTATGACCTTGAGAAGGAATAAGTGTTTCAGGAATAGCTCGAGCAATGTTATTTTAGACATACAATGAATCGATTCTTGAACCCTTTGACATTGACTATAACTGGCTTCATGTTCTTGAGGAAGTGAAGCTGATGTACCAGGAATCCAGTGGTCATACAAAACATTGATTTGGTGGCCTGTTAGAGTTTGCCAACTAAAATGCTGTTTAACAATAGCTCTGCCTTGACGAAGACCTCGCCAGACCCAGCCTCCATTTCTGGTGATTGAAATTGAAAGCTTGACGGGATCTCCATCTTTATAATACTTTGCTTTCAAAACTTGTGCCCACAATTCTTGCTTTTTAGTGATCAGCCTCCAGGCCATTTTCTTTAGCACGGCTTTGCTGAAGAGATTGAACTCCTTGAAACCCAAACCTCCATATCCTTTGGCTGACAAAGATTTCCCCAAGAAGTGATATGCAAACCTTTCTTCTTAGAACTTGTTTGCAGCCAGTAGTTTCCGTAGATTTGATCCGTTTGTTTGAGGAATAACGAAACAACACATTTATTAGAGTAGTTATGATGATAAAACTGCTTGCACTTGCACTATTTTTCCTGTTTGATTCAGTAAATTTACCTTGACGTATGTTTAGTTTGTTCAGCATGGATGTAGTTTAGGGTTGAAAACTGCTGACTTAGTTTCTATTCAAGAAGAGTGGTGCTCCAAGGTACTCTCGTCCAGTGCTTGTTGTTTCATCTGAAATACATTTAAATTTGTCACCCATTGCTTTTGGTTACATTCTTGCTGAAGAATACCCATGATGTATCAAGATTTAGCACTTGTCCAGAGGCTGCACTATATCTTGAACTAAGATCCATTACAAATTTTGATTTTTTGTAATTCTGCTTTAAATGAATAGTAAGCAGTCATCTGCTAAAAATAATTGTGAGAAAGGGGGCTGTTCTTTCATCTTTTGCACCATCTTTAGTTAGGCTTCCATGATCATTAGAAAAAGATACTCGATAGTATATTTTAATCATGTTCGTTTTTTTAATTTGTTGTTCTACAGATGTGAATCGATTCTTCAACCGGGTTCTAACTGTACTGTAAGAATCGAAAAGAATGGATCAAAGAAGAAGAAATGGCGCAAAAACTCAAGTGTTCCGCCAAAAAACAATGTTGTTTATACATGTAACTTTTGTTCACATAGAAACCTGAAAAGAGGGACCTCAAGGAGTCATATGAAAGAGATATTACCTCCAAGACTGAAACAAGTTAAATCTGATGAGAAGCGATTTAATTTGGTAAAAACTAAAGCGGATGAAGGTAAGTTAGATATGAATGTGGAGGCAATAGTTTGTCCAGAAAATGTGGCAGTATTTAAAGAAAATGTCGCTGCTCAGATATGTTCAAGTTCTGAAAAAGCTATAGAGAGCAATGATGAGAGATGCAAGACTGCAGAAGAGCTAGTACCTTCAGAATATATACCCATTGAAATAACAGAAGCGAAGGTCCCTGAGATGAATTCAGTAATTGGTAAAGATGTTGCAAGTGAAAAAAGCCCGGCAACTCCATTGAATAAAGTGCCGATGCTTTTACTAGATTCTAAACGAAGAAAGAGAACAAGGTCTCATAATAAACAGGTTGCAACTGAAAGTAATTCCACAAACACGGATGCAGAAAAAGTTTCAAGAAGTTCGAATAGAAGAAGAAGGAAATCATGGTCTAGTTTGAAGGAATTAGCTGAAGCTAATGAGCGGAAGAATGACATTACTAATCTGGCAATCCCGTTTCGTTTATGAAGAAGCATCAATGATCAAATGCTATCGGATTTTATTAACTGTCAAGTAAAGCTTTTGGTTAAAAATTCTTAGTAGTGGGGAAAGAGCAATTAGATCCTAATTTGTTATTTGTATTTTGAATATGGGAAATGATCTACAAATGTATATCAAGAGGGTATTAGTTCAACAGATGAATGCCCAGCTTTGTAGCTTTGTAGCTTTGATCAAACATTGTAATGAGAAGAGGTATGCTACATTGACACGAAGAGGTCCCATAAATTCAATTTTTTTATGGGAGATTTGCGGAGTATTTTTGCTTTTATGAATTGCCCATTTATATGTCAGTATCTCGTTAGCCTGTCAACCAAAAATTTCATACATGGATATCAATGTGCTCATTCACACAAAAACAAAAAGGATTCGAGGATTCAAAATGCATAATATGCATATCAATGTGCTCATTCACACAAAAACAAAAAGGATTCAAAATGTATGAATAAATATCGGTGACCTCTTGTTCTGCATCCAAATGCTCCATCACTGAGCTATGAACCCATTTGTGTCTCCTTGTCTCAAATATATTATACAATCAAAGTATAACAGCCTATAGGACTCGAATTCCAGCTCTTAAGTGCACAAACTACCAACAAAGTATTTGTTGCAACCCCTGATTATACCACCAGACATAACCGCTACCACTTCTCCTTTCAGTGAAACCAAAACCTACAACTCAGAGTTTCTTTTAGAAGCCCCAACACAACATAACAAAACTTTATTAGCCTAGGGAAGTGAAAGTATTGCACTCAACTATCATCACCTTCTGAACTTTTCTACACTTCCTTGGTCGGAATATGTAACTGTAACTATCTTTGCCATTAATTTCTGCTTTCTCAATAAAATCCCTTATTTGCCGATAATTAAAAAGAAAAAAGAAAAAAAAAAAAAGAGTAAGCTCTGAGTAAAAGGATCCACTTGCTTTCGAGAAAAAGGATGAGATCATGAGACATGCGTAGAGCTTGGATATTATTTTATTTTATTTTTGATAGAAAGGGCAAAACTAATAAAAATTACAAAAATTAACACATCAAAATGATGAACGCTAAGAGAGTACAAAGACAAAAAGGAAAAACAAAGGCTAGATGTTGCCAGTTACACACAGGGCCCAATTACATATTAAGTTACTCAAAGAGTAACCCTCAAAAAACCTAGTATGAATATACTGTTGGAAAACAATGTATATATAAAATTTAATTTAAAATTTAATTTAAAATTTTTAATAAATAAAATAAATTTTTTATTTTTTAATAAATAAAAATCTTATTAATCCTATATTGGAAAGTTTCTAATCTTAAATTGTTTTAAGAGTATATTTTTTTTTTTCAATAATGATTTTTTTCTTCTTCTCTACTAAAATGATTGCTGGTACACACAATAGGCATCGTGGGGTTGTTTGAATCTGCTCTTGCTCCTAGTAGTGTTATCACTGTCTGCGTCTTTATTGAGGCTTCACACTTTTACTTGAATTCATTCTCTGTGTGCTTATTAAGCTTATGATTTCATGCTATTATCACACTTCGGAACTGCTGGGCTAACACTTCGCAACCCGTAAGAATAGAGATTGGGGATTAATTCCAATAATCTACCCTATTTCGAACTAACACTCTTCAAGTTGTAGCAATAGAGATTGGGGGTTGATTCCAATCATCTACTGTATTCTGACTTGTCTTGTAATTTGATTTGTGTACGGCTCTGTAACTAAATATTCTTCTTGTTGTTGTTGTGGACTAGTGTTGCCAAGCCGCTGCTGATGGAGTCTCGCACATTTGTTCACTGCTGGATTTGAACATAAGTTACTTCACTCATTCAACTTGCACAACGAGTAATATTAAATTTTCTACTCCGACATTGTTTGTTCGAGAATCATGGTTCTTGAGTGAGCTTCGTTAGTAGAACTTATTGCTCACAGTACTGAAGCTGTATTGTTGTTGTAGCTGGATCATTAGGTTTTTGTACAAAAATAAGACACGTCATCAGTTTATGTGGTCAACTATCGTCAGCGTCAGTCCAAATATAAAATACTAATGTTAGACAAATATTAGACCAAACACTAAACCTGATCAAAATCTGCGTACCAAAATCTTATTAACCTTTTTTATTTCTTGGTCTAACGAACTTTATCACTGTACCGGCTTTAGAATGGGTTGTTAGGTAGGTTGGCAGAAGAAGATCCAACGAGAAAGAGAGAGTGATGAGCAGTTACTGAGTAATGAGGAAGAATGTGCGTGAATTTTATAGATTGGGTTTGAGTTGGAGGATATTTTGGATGAACTCGACAGGAACGACCAAGTTTCATTGAGTGTCCGAGTACAGTGGTAGGTAGGCTTATGGAAAGCATCCATCTCAAATATTATAATTTTAAAAATTTGTTTAATGTGGTGTGTGATATTTTGAATAAATTTATTGGAGCCGACTTGACGGATGGGGCCTTGGGGTGAATGTTAAGGTTTGCCTGGTGCAGCCCAACCAAAAAAAGATTATGGAGAGCATCCATCTCTAGAATTATCCAGACTATCACAAATTTTTTTCATTGGATCGTTTTAACTTTTTGGTGGCTTCAATAAAACTTTGTAACGTGGCAAAAAGATAATCAAAAGATAATTCTTACGATTTCAACATCACAGTTAGCTTTGTAGCCCTGAAGTCTCATTTTGTAGTAAGGATAAAGTGTCTAGTTTTGACTCAGTCAAATATAAAAACATAAAACATATTTTGGTCACTGGTAAAAGGAAATTCCATCCAAAATTAAACCCTTCCATTCATGAACGGTGTGTTGGTACATGTTTTTCGTTCTAACTTCTAACCTCAGGGAAGGTCAGTCACTATCAAAGGATTGTTAGAGGTGTAATTCAAGTGTCATTTAATGTTTTAGTCTTTTGTGTGAACTAGGTGTAACTTTCTTAAGTTTATATTTTGTAACCCTAATCCTATATAAAGGGTGCTCTCTATCTTTGTAAGCCTTAACTAGAAACACCATATCAATAACAAAACCCTAGTTCACTATCATAACATGGTATCAACCGCCGAGGAAAATTAGGGTTTCTTGTTTTTCTCACTCTTTCTTTTTTTTCTCTCCTCTTTTCTCTCAATCATTCAATAACTTTAGCAGATAACGAGACAATTCAACGTCTATTCTCCATCATCTTTTCATTTTCTTCATCAGTTATCGAGACTATTTATTATCACCTGTCTCTATCTCTTCGTCAGTCATTTAACATCTCCATCTTCTTTCATTTCTCTAAAACTTCTCGCTCACTCTCTCTTCTCTCTGCTACTTCATCCCTCTGTCTCTCTATTTTCTTCCTAAACAGAAACCCAAAATTCTCTCTGCTTCCGAAACTCTGTTTTCTTAGTTCAAAACCAACCAGTTTTTACCATCAAAAACCAAACAAACTTTTTATCAATGGATTCTTCATCTGAATCCCTACCACACTATGAATCAACAACAACATTAACATTCACAAATATAGCTCATTTCATCTCGATTAAGTTAGATGACACCAACTATTTAGTCTGGAAATCCCAAATCTCCTCCATACTCATCAGCACAGACCTATTTGGGTATCTAGATGGGTCTGTTGTTGCTCCACCCCCTACAGTATCTATAGATGGTGTAGTTAAATCTAACCCATCCTATCAAAAATGGTTAAAATGGGATAGATTTGTGAACAGTTGCCTAAACGCAACTTTCACCAGCACCATCTCTACAGACGTACTGGGTTGTGCAACTGCTAATGAGGTATGGATTTATTTAGAAAAAAAATTTCAAAATCAGTTTACAGCTAGAAAATCTTTACTTCGAAATACCCTTTTCAATATAAAAAGAGGTTCAAAATCTATTTCTGATTTTCTTCAAGAAGTCAAGGCATTAACAGACTCCTTAGCTGCTATAGGAGAAACTGTTTCTTCCACTAACTTGAACATGCATGTTCTAAATGGTTTAGGATCTTCTTATAATGATTTCGTAGTGGCTGTGCAAACAAGAGACACAGATCTCTCTTTTGCAGATCTGAAATCTCGTCTCATAAACCATGAACAATGGTTAAAGACTCAGTACTCAGACAACACTACTTCCTTAGATCAATCAAACCCATCTGTGTACTACACTAAACGATCTCCTCAAAATTACAGATCTGGAATCCGAGAAAAATATCAACCCAAATATGTTGATTATTCAATAGTGGATTGCCAGATCTGTAAACAAGTTGGCCACTCAGCTTACAAATGTAGGTTTCGCTACACACCTACCAGATCTGGTCAATCATCTCGGAGAGAACCTACTCAATCTCCACCTCATGCTAACCTCTGTGTTCAGGTAAATGCAGCCAACTTCACGGAGCTATCATGCTTTCCAGCAGCAACACAGTGGTTACCTGACTCAGCAGCCTTACATCATCTCACAAATGATTTGGCAACACTCACAAATACAACAACTTACAAAGGATCTTCACAAGTAATGGTGGGTAATGGTAATCTTCTTCCCATAACTCTTATTGGTGATTCCTTTTTGCATACTCCTACAGCATCCTTCCAACTTCTCAATGTCTGTTATGTCCCCACAATCCAACAAAATCTTATCTCTGTGGGTCAGTTCACAGAAGATCATCAGTGCTCTTTCTCATTTTCTCCCTGGGGATATGAGATACAAGATCTATCCACAGGTCAAACTTTAGCACATGGTTTTAAAACAAATAACTTGTACCCAATCTCATCTCCTAATCTACCAAACACTGTTGCTTACACATCTGTTTCTGCATCTCACCCTGTTTGGCACAATCGCCTTGGTCATCCATCTAATACCATTGTGACAAAACTTGAGCAAGCAAAACAAATCACTGTTTCATCTTCTGGATCTAAACATCTCTGTCAACCTTGTCAACTAGGCAAAAGCAAAAGGTTACCCTTTTCAATCTCTAACATCAGCTCCAATCTTCCACTGAATCATATTCACTGTGATATCTGGGGACCCTCTCCTGAAGTCTCACTTATGGACTACAAATACTACATACTCTTCATTGATGACTTCAGTAGGTTTCACTGGATTTACCCAATGAAAGACAGAAAAGAAAGCTTGACCTGTTTTCAACATTTCAGAACAATGAATGAAAATCTTCTGTCTTCCACTGTCAAGATTTTTCAGTCTGATGGTGCTTTGGAGTTAGAGAAAGGCCAGTTCCGGAAATTCTTAAATAGCTGTGGAATCACCTTCATGGCATCATGTCCTCATACACCGCAACAAAATGGAGCTGCAGAAAGGAAACACCGTCACATCACAGAAGTTGGTATCACCATCTCCACTGCTGCTTGCCTCCCCAAAAAGTTCTGGTTTGATTGTTTTCTAACTTCTACTTATTTAATCAATAGAACACCTGCTGTTGCTCTCATTACAAAACCCCTTTTGAGATCCTGTTTAACAGACCACCAGACTACTCGTTACTAAAAACTTTTGGGTGTGCCTGTTACCCATACTTGGGAGCATATAGAAAAGACAAATTAAGCCACAAATCTACCCCAGGTACCTTCATAGGATACAGTCCTCATCACAAGGCGTACAAATGTTATGATGCTAAAACCCAGAAAACATATATCTCTCGTAATGTTGTCTTTGATGAATCACTGTTTCCCTTTTGTGAATGCCGAAAACAAAACCTGTCACCATCTGAATCTGTTTCTCTGATTATACCACAACCAGTCACTCCCTCTGTTAACCAGATAGATGAAACCCAAATCTGTGAGCCAACCCAACTCCAACCAATAATCCAAGAACCAGACCTAACCCACACCATGATCACACGATCCAAAACAGGAATAACAAAACCAAAGTATTCACCTGACTTTGTAGCACATTACACAACTCATCATGCCATGTCACACAATCTTGTGTCATCTCTTCCAACTGAACCTAAGTCATATAAGGTAGCAATACAGGATCCTCACTGGTTAACTGCTATGGATGCTGAGTACAAAGCCCTGCAGCAGAATAAAACTTGGGTTTAAGTTCAATATGAACCTCAGATGCATGTCATAGGATGCAAATGGGTTTATCGCTTAAAACTAAAATCTGATGGTAGTATTGATAAGTACAAAGCAAGACTTGTAGCAAAGGGGTACTTACAGCAGGATGGTCTAGACTATGATGAAATCTTTAGCCCAGTAGTCAAACCAACAACAATAAGGGCAGTCCTGGCAATAGCATTGACACAAAAATGGCTAATCAAACAGCTTGATGTGTCCAATGCTTTTCTTCATGGGGACTTGCAGGAAACAGTGTACATGGAGCAGCCACAGGGGTATGTGAACTCAGCAAATCCAACAGATGTGTGTTTATTGAAGAAAGCTATCTATGGACTTAAACAGGCACCTCGTGCCTGATATGAAAAATTCAGTGGTTTTGTGTGTTCCAATGGATTCATAAAAGCTGCAATGGATCACTCATTATTCATTCACCATACTTCAACAACAACAGTAACTATACTTCTCTATGTTGATGACATAATACTTGCAGGTAACTCTGAATCCTTTATTGCCGATTTACTAACAAAATTAAGCTGTGTGTTCTCTATGAAAGACCTTGGGACTCTCCATTATTTCCTGGGCATGGAAGCTGACTTTCACTCCAAGCCAAACACTATTCTGCTGACCCAAAAGAGATACACACTTGATCTCCTACAAAGAACCCAAATGCTTGACTGCAAGCCAAGTCCCACGCCTGTAACCACAGACAAAAGAGTATCCTGTACTGCTGGACACCCACTGTCAGATCCACTTGCTTACAGAAGTCTGGTTGGTGCCCTGCAGTACTTAACATTAACAAGGACAGACATAACTTTTTCAGTAAACTATGTTTCACAGTTTGTTCAAAATCCAAGTGACATACATCTACAGCTGGTGAAAAGAATACTGCGCTATTTGAAGGGGTCTGTTGGATCTGGAATTCTCATTTCTGCTGGTGCAACTGCCTGTATCAGTGGTTACTCTGACTCAGACTGGGCTGGGTGTCCAGATACTCGTCGATCAACATCTGGTTACTGCGTGTTTCTTGGGAAAAGCCTCATCAGCTGGTCTTCAAAGAAGCAACCTACAGTCGCTAAATCATCAACTGAGGCAGAATATAAGGCAGTCAGTCTTCTATCATCAGAAATCTTATGGCTATCTCAACTTCTCCAAGAACTGCACATTCAACCACAACTACCAGCAACAATATATTGTGACAACTTAGGAGCAAAATTTCTTGTCTCAAATGCAAGTTTTCATGCAAGAACAAAACATATCGAAATAGATTACCATTCGGTAAGAGAGCTCCTAGCAAATGGAACCATCACAGTTGAATTTCTCCCATCAGAAGATCAACTGGCTGACATATTAACAAAAGGAATCACTGTCTCTCGTCAATCATCAATCAAAAACAAACTGATGCACAACAACAACTTGGCCTCAGTTTGAGGGGGAATGTTAGAGGTGTAATTCAAGTGTCATTTAATGTTTTAGTCTTTTGTGTGAACTAGGTGTAACTTTCTTAAGTTTATATTTTGTAACCCTAATCCTATATAAAGGGTGCTCTCTATCTTTGTAAGCCTTAACTAGAAACACCATATCAATAACAAAACCCTAGTTCACTATCATAACAAGGATAATGAAAGTTAAATGCATTACAGTCTATTTTATTTATTTTTCGCATAATTTATTTTTCCCCGTAATCAAACCCACGATTACTCTCCCAAGAGTCCATTCATTTTCTCTCAAATATGCGTTACAATCCAATTAACAGGACAATGAAAGCCCACAATTTTTAACATAATAATGCACTCTCCTATATATATATCCAACCCTCAGACACCACTTCCTCACACACTTCCTTCCTCTCTCTCTCTTGCATTTCTCCAGTCTAGCTCATCACACACTTCCTTCCAGGGACTTGGCGACAACATTTCCTTAGTCGGTAGGTTACAACTTAGCAGCTCGGATCAGTGGAGAAGATGGTGGTGCTGGGATGCACTATATGAGTTACGATCGTGCACTAATGAAATTATACTTTTCTTCATGGATGGAGAGATGTATCTAGGTATTGAATGTTGTAGAGCTATTCGTATTAATACTCGTGATTGTTGGCCTTCTATGCTTACTTCTGTAGGCTTTACTGCTGAAGAAGGTGACATTTTACGTGGGTATTGTGATGCTTTACACTCGACTGCACACCTTTCTTTGAACCAAGTACTCCCCCAATGGTGGTCGGATAGATTACCCGTTTCAGGTCATGAGTGGTGATTGTTTGTTTTACTTTTGCAGTGTTCTTCTTGTTATAACGAGAGATCAAACGAGAACGATAACAGAAGAAAGAACACAGGGATTTAACGTGGTTCACTAACTGTTGCGTTAGCTACCTCCACGGCAGAAAAACCAGAGTTTTATTGCTGAGCAGAATACCAAAGATACTTTCTCTAGGCTCTGCCCCTCGGACTCCCCGTAGTATTCCGGCAAACAAATGATTCAAGGCATATCAACACTTCTCTTTTCATGAATAAGCTATGGTAGCTGCATCAGTTGATAGTGTTTATGTTGTTAAAGTTTCTTGATTGTCATTCACTTTGAATTTCTCATATTCGCAATTCAGAGGGCGCAGTAGTAGTTGTTTTAAGGCCCATCATATCTGTGTCAGCTGTGAAGTTGTAAGAATGATATTCCGACCATAACAATGATTCAGATAAAATGAACTTCAATACGAAAAATCAAATTTCAAAAAAAAAAAAAAAAAAGAAAAACAAACGTACTCCAACATATGCATTTTACAATAAACAAAAAGATATCCCTAAGAACTAAAGTTTGTAGTCAAAGTCACTCCGAATCTTGCGAGTCAGCTTCCCGCTTGTTATTGATTATCATGGTACAGCCACTATCGTTAATTTTCCTGCATCTTCTAATTATAAATCTCGGGCCTGAACTACTCCTTGAAATTTCCGGTAAAGACTCTAGAAGAGGGCAACGACTGATCTCTACATTCTCTAGGAAGGGGAAGGAATCGACATAATAAGGTGAAGGAGGAGGAACAATCCATTCTTCTAATTTGTACATTCCACTGATTCCCAAATAGACTAACGAAGGGAATAATGATCCTGCTGTTGTTGTCGCTGCTGCTGCTTCGTAGCCGTCTCCGCACACACTGCTGCTTTCCTCTTGCTCGTAATAAAACTCATTACCCAAGCGCTTCACAGAATGGAATTCTGAAATGATAAGATTCTTAAGATGTGGTAACATACCCAGTGCTGGAAACTTCTCACAATTATAGCATTCCTCTAACTCCACGGTCACCAAATTCGGAAGGTAATTAAACAAGGAGCTACCCATCACCCACTTGGGAAACGTTGGACTATGAAATCCATAAATTTTCAGTTTCTCCAAACTGGAGTGAGGTTGGAGACTTTCTAGCACCATACTATCGTTCAGACTTCTAAATTTGAGCTCTATGTCGTCATCACTGCACAAATTCTTGTTATACACTTCATTCAAATATTGAATTTCTTCAGCATCTTGATAGCGCTTCCAGAATAGCTTCAACTCCCGAAGGTCCTGATTATCCTTAAGCTTTGCTCTCTGTGCTTCTTCTGTTCCGCCTCTCACATTCTCGAGATTACATATGTGTAACTCCTGAAGAGAGTTCAGATCTGCTAACTCCTCAATACTGCTGCTACAAGTACTATTGGTACCTGCTCTTTTCATCACAACGTAAGGCACTAATGTTCTGAGGTAAGTTAGAGTTTCTATACCTCTAGGCATTATAGCATCGCTCGTCTCTCCGCTGTACTTGAGAATTCTCAATTGAACCCAATTCTTGATGTCTTCTGGAAACGTACATTTATCTCCGAGGTCCACTACCTCTAAATTGCAGAGGTTACTTGTGAAAGAGTCTGGCAGTTCCTTGACTTCAGTGTCTGACAAATCAAGTAACCTTAATTGTGTCAGCGCTCCAAGATTATGGGGCAGCGTTTGCAAGCTCTGGCAATTGTGGAAGTCCAACCTCCTTAAATTGTCGATGCTAGTGACTGAATCAGGTAATTCTTCAATAGATGTTCCGGAAACATCAAGAACTGACAATTGTTGGAGAGACCCGATGTCTATTGGCAAGGCTTGTAAACATTCACAATTTATCATATGTAAAGTTTGCAAATTGGTGAGCCCAAGGAGGGAATCAGGTAGCACTTCCACGTCTGACGAAGAGAGATTAAGATGACGCAAATTTTTCAAAGATGCAAGCTCTTTGAGTATTCTTTGGACATTTCCGCATCCCCGAAGGTTCAAAATCTGCAGATTGTAGAGTTGACTGATGGAAGAAAGATGAACATTTCGAGTTGTAGGAGATATGAGTTCAAGGTGCCTCAAATGCTTGAACTCAAAACGGGTGGATGGAATTTCCAGACTGATATTACCAAGAGAATATATTACTCGTAAACGCTTGTTACTAATCGGACCGAGCTGCAATTCATCTTCTTCTTCTTTGCAAAAAAGTGTTCGCAACTTTTCTGCATTATTCAAGACATTAGGAAATGTTTTTTTGTCGTGAACTACTTGTACACGACGAAGCTCAGATGCATGAATTTTCAATTCACTTGCTTTCAGAGTCATGGCTTCATGACTGCCAACGACACTTAGTGCAAGATCATGTACCAAATCATGCATTTTGAATGTCTTTATATCGCCTAGCTTATCCTTTTCTACATCTTGAAAGAAAGAATTTGATAACAAACGATGGAAATGGTCGTAACCAATATCTTCGAGTGACTTTTGAGATCCTCCTCCATCAGATAGATGAAGAAATCCTTCAGCCATCCACAAATGAACCAAGGCATCTCTATAAAATACCCAATCTTTAGGAAACAAACAACAATATGAAAAACATTGTTTCAAATGAGAAGGCAAATTATCGAAACTCAACTTCAGTATTTGTAATATTCTATTTGGATTTTCTGGTGTATCGAAAATACCATTGTCTCGGATCGCCAACCAGTCAGACTCCTTACGTTTCAAGCGCATCAGACCTCCAAGAAAATTAGCTGCAAGTGGTAAACCAGAACACCTTGCCGCGATCTCCTCTCCAATCTTTGTCAGAGTTTCAGTCTCCAGTGCTCCACCAGGTGAAAATGCTTTATTCTTGATAATCGACCAGCAATCTTGATTGGATAAGGCTGTTAAATTGTACGGTGGAATTGTACCCCTAACAATAGCTGCAACATGGTCACTTCGTGTAGTGACTAAAATTTTGCTCCCCGGAGCACCCACGCTTAACAAACCCATAAGTTTATCCCAGTCTTCGGCATTCTCATTCCATACATCATCCAGTACTATCAAATATTTCTTCCCAGCAATATGTTCATGGACTTTCCTCACTAGTACACTGACATTTGACACACCAGAACTCTTTCCAGTAATGGACTCTAAAATTTTTTCTAAGATCTTATAGATATCGAAATTATCAGATATACAGACCCATGCTTTTGTTTTAAAATTTTTGTCTATTGAATCATGTTTGTAAACAAATTGAGCTAAGGTGGTTTTCCCTAGCCCCCCCCATGCCCACTATTGACACAACTTGAACTTTTTCTTGTGGACTACGATTTTCAGATGACGAAAATGAAGGGTTCGTCATCAATAAAATCTTCACAATATGTGATCTATCATTTTCTCTTCCAACAATTTTAAAATCACCTACAAAGGACACTGTCATTCGATCCTGTTGCTCCATATCTTGATCATACTCGCCGCTGCTATCAGTAGATTCCAAATTAAACTTTTTCATGCAACTAGTAATATCGTCTAACCTTCTATTGATATCTTTGATTTTACGTGACATCTTATAAAGGAACAGTGCAGATGGGTTACCAGATGATGGAACCAAGACTCGCACCTTTGCGTTTTGACGCATGACTTCATAAGAAAATTCGTCCAGCACGTCGTCAGCATCGTATGCGACCTCCTTGAGCCATTTTAGCCATAGTTTCACAGCATGGTCGGTATGTTGTTTTTGTTCAGCATCATGGGTTACTGCTTGGATCATCTCCAACTTATCTTTAAGCTCTTGCATCGCGTCTTTTGTTCCCCAAGCCATACTAATATGCCGAGAAACAACAGAACTCAAGCTCTTCAAGATTCCTGTTACACTGCTTTCGAACATTCCTTCAACTGCCATCGTAGTAATTAAGATGATGAAATCAGATTATGAAAGAGTTATAAGCAGAAAAAAAAAGTAGCTAAGCAAAGCAGATTAATCTCGAAGTTATGATTACTTAAGATTTTGTGATTTGAGCCATGGGAAGTGGTAATGTATATATAGAAAATTGAAAATGAATTAAGTTGATATAATTGAATCTGTTTATTTGTTTATTAATCACCATTGTGATTAAGTTAATTCAATTCTCTAAACAAGAATTAGCTGTAATTAACGCTTAAAAAATCGGTAACTAAAAGGAATCTTAAGAAACTCAGATCTAAAACTTGCTTAAAATCATAAGTTAAGGTCATTGACTAATTAATTAACATTTAATATTAAAAACAATTGGTAGTTGCCATGTGAACTGATTGCTGGTGGTTTTGCATGTGTGTTGCACCTTCCAAGCAACTAGAAGGTCAAGCACCTTGCACCTGAAAGTTATGTTTTCACACCCTTTCTCACTTACCTTCCCAGCAATTAGAAGCTTAATTAGTAGTAAGAAATAATAAGAAGCTCAAAGGAGAATAAAAATAATAAGAAAACCCCAACGTGACTATCGTGAATGCCTGCCCAAGGGACACGTTTCGATCTCCATACATGATTAACAACAGCAACATGCCAACATTCATATTCAAAGATCAAATTCAGCTGAAAATGATTTGATGCTGTACTAGGATAATACGAATCCCATTTCAGGGATTTTGATTCCAGTATTAAGTGGGGGTGGCTAGGAAAGCAGCTAAGACCGAGCTCACTCTTCTAAAAAAGGTACAAACTAATACGTGAGCATTGGGCTCACTCAATTGAAAGAGATATATAGTGGTTAATTTCCTTTGCTTTTACCTCGTTCGTTGCCTGCCAATTATTCAATAGAAAGAATAAAAAGAATGGTAGTCAGCCTTCCATCGTTCACAGCTCTCTTCGGAAAGGCCTGAGAAAGGTAAGGTAGAAAAGTGCCAATTCTGTGATTGGGTTGATGATAGCTGGGGCTCATGCAGGTCTTGGGGTTATTCTGTTGGGCACTGATCTCAAAAAAAAGGTCTCTATGTAGCATACACCCTATATATCTTGAGCGAGGTCTAGCTCTTAGTGTTGCCCAGATAAGAAAGTTAGAAGACCCGTTAGAAGAATCTCTAGCCCCACTTTGGATTAGAGTTTGATGAGTTAGGCCCATCAGAGACCTTACCTGTGATTGTAGCTTCAGAGTTGGATAGTGACCAAGAGAATAGGCTAGTAACCGTGCTTCAGGACAATAAGAAAGCCTTACGAGGAACCGTAGCAGATATTAAGGGAATTAGCCCAACAGTTTGTATGCACCAGATCCATTCAGAGGAGGATTCCAAACCGTCTAGGGAGATGCAGCGTAGGCACGACCCATTAGACGATCCATTAGAGAAATGCTTAGCCGACTATGGAATTGATAACGATAATGATAGTGTTATTAGTCTATCTAGAGACACTGAAAACTCTAAGTTTGGGGGTGACTGTCATTCTTCATGTGCTATGCCATTAACTCTTAGGAAGGTCCCTAGCTTGGGACCTGACATATGCAAATCTGCCATGGTACAAAATCATCGTCAAGTTAGATCCAATGATCCTCCTGTTCAGAAAAAAATTAAGTTGCCAAAAACCCATCCTCTGGTCGATGTGGTTTACCTAAATAGGGATCAAATTGTGTTCAGATTGTTTATCTTCGTAGCTTGCTGCTGTTTTCTTCTATTGTGGATAACACTATTTGATTCAGATGACCCACAATTGTTCCGATTATTGCTATATGATTTAAGGGGGTGACTAATTCTTTTCTAGTCTGGCTGAAGACTTTAAACTTAGCACTTCTTGGGAGGTAACCCATGCTCAGGCATTCTTTTCTATCTTTCTGACTCCCTTACTTTTACTCTTTTGGTATTGTTCTATACTCAGAAACATTGAGGACACTGTTTATTTTAAGTTTGGGGGTATTGGGAGACTTTTTAGGTTTAATAAGATTTGGAATTTAGAAGCATGTGAACAATTCAGGGTGACACTAACCACTCTAGGTAGATAGAAACTTAGCCATTTTGCTATAAAGATTGGTGTGCCCAGCTAGATGGTCTATTCATAAAGGAGACAGAGTTCAGGTGTTAGAAATAACATGATAGTTGTCACCACCATATCACGTTCTGTTTTATTATTTGCAATTTCGTGTTTCTCTGAGAGTATTGGTGGGTCCTAGCATCGACGTGTTAATTAGCGCTGGAATGACATTTAGTGTGTTGAGATCATGCCCCAGTTTGAATAATATGTTATTGTTTTAGAGTTATGTGTGTGGTCCCCCTGTCTCCGTCGCCTAAGCAAGCGTGGAATGCAGGATCCATGGGATTACACATGTACTAGGTAAAAAAAAAAAAAAAAAAAAAAAAAAAAAAAAAAAAAAAAAAGTTAGAAAAAAAATTGAGAAAAAATAGTATTTGATATTTTCAAGTTCTCCCTGTCTCCGTCGCCTAAGCAAGCGTGGAACGCAGGATCCATGGGAACTTGTAAATATTTTAGTTAGTAGTAACCGTTGAAAATAAATGGGGAGTATCTCGACACACTAGGTTTCATCTCGGTACTGACCTTCAGACAGATATGGGACACATCGTTCGCCTCAGTCAACACTTGCGACCTTCTACAGTCTACTTTCATCTTCTAAGTCTTTTCATGTGATGTGTGGATAGATAACTGTCTGAGTAGAACTCTGTTGTCTTAGATATGAATTTTAGTATGCTTGAGTTAACACTCGTGTACAGTGATTGGACCCATAAAGGGTAATGGTCCCTATAGCCGAATAGCTAAGTAGCCAACTAACTAGCTTGTTTAGTGTTTATCCTTAATCGTTCACGTGTTGCTAAGATCTAGATCCAGGTTTTGTGGGTATACCTCTTGTAAACCCTCACGAGACAAAACTCGTCCACTAGGGACACCTAGGGGTTTAACGGCTTACTGCATATGCTAAATGTAGTCGCGATTCCTGCGAAAGTGAGTTAGGATTTTATTTTACTTTATTTTTAGAGTAGTTTGCTCGAGGACTAGCAAAATAGTAAGTTTGGGGGTATTTGATAGACACATTTAGTGTCTAATTTGCACCTTAATTTCTAGTGAGTTAGTATTCGATTTTGTGTCTATTACGTGTTTTATTGCTTTTGTAGGTACATTAGAAGAATAAAGATTTGTGGAAAAATTGGCTCAAAAAGTGTTCAAAGCACCCGGGAAAATGGATCAAGGCACCCACATTTTGGATTGGGGCACCCCTGGATCGGGTCAACCCATCGGGTCAACCCAGCGGGTCAGCCCAGCGAGCTGGATCGGGCCGAGTCACGGGTCGACTCATCGGACTCATCTGTTTCACTGGCAGCACAAATCCAACGTAAAATTTGGTTTCTTTTGCTTCCAGATTGTTCCAAATGATAGTAGATAACCCACACAAGTTAGAACAATCGAGAAACAGCAAAAAGATCCCGTGAAATCAGTTGAAAAATCATGAACATGGCCGGAATTTGATTTCGATTAGGAATGGGATTTGTGGGCTGTTCTAGAGAGTTCTATTAGGTTTAGAACTCTCTCTAGGGTTTCTACTATCTATAAATACCAAGAGAAGCCAAGAGAATCGAACACAAAAGCTTAGAGAAGAGTTTAGAGATTTCCGGTCAATATTCCGTCACCGCCGACGAGCTGCTGCTGCACCGGCCGGCGTGTTCTTCATCCATCACTGCCGGAGAAGAAGACTCAGTAACATTTATATGTGTTGCTGATTTGAATTTTCCTGTCGTCTATTGCTTCAAACCATTTGTTGCTTAAACTTTTCTGTAACAGCTGAACCCTCTTCTGTAACGCTTATAAGCGTATCAAATCAGCTGTTACAGCGTTATTCAACCTTGTAATCAATATTTTGAGCAATGAAATCAACTTTTGAGCAAGTTTTCTTCACCATGAGCTAAGTCTATTTACTGGGATGATGGATAAGGTAATTTTCTCAATTTTATGTGATTTAATTATTTTCTAATAATTATTTATAATTCTTTTATCATTAAAATTGCATAGTTTTGAATAGTAAAAACGGTTTTCTTTCAACAGTTGTGCTTTTGCTTGATGGATTATGCTTAGTTAATTAATTTTGATAATCCATGCTTGTGATTTACCTCTGTTTGTTAGCATAACAAAACCAATTTTGGCAATTATTTGGGCTTCAATTAAATTAAAAAGAATTATCTGATTAATCACATAGGTTGTTAGAATTACCTGATTCCTGATTCCTGGTACGTTTAAAATTATTTAAAAATCATAGTTAGGTTATTTAGTCTTTTTCTTACTCCTGGAATTTTCTAGAGTTAGTTTAAATCATTATTTTCTAAAATCATCACCTTCACAAGTTCGAGAATCGAATCTTTATTTACCACTTCTAAAATTACATCACTATCGTGCTAGTGTACCAAGATAACTTAATCCTAACCGGTGATGATGAGGCTGAAATTCTTCGGACGAAGGAGAATTTATCAGTTCGTTTTCAGATGAAGGAACTTGGACATCTCAAGCACTTCCTTGGTCTAGAGGTTGATCGCACACAAGAAGGAATATTTCTATGTCAACAAAAATATGCCAAAGATTTATTGAAGAGGTTCGGAATGCTCGAATGCAAGCCGATTTCGACGCCGATGGAACCAAATGCCAAAATATGTGCTCATGAAGGAAAATATTTGGAAGATGCAACAATGTATCGACAATTGGTAGGTAGTCTAATTTACTTAACCTTGACTCGACCTGACATTTCTTATGCAGTTTGTTTGATGAGTCGGTACATGCAAAATCCAAAGAAGCCTCACTTGAAAGCAGTACGACGAGCACAATTGACTATGGTCTTTTGTACAAGAAAGGTGAAGAGTGCAAGTTAGTTGGTTACTGTGATGTTGACTATGCAGGAGATTATGACACCAGGAGATCAATAACTGGGTATGTGTTTAAGCTTGGCTCTGGAACAATTTCTTGGTGTAGCAAGAGACAACCAACAATATCATTGTCAACCACTGAAGCTGAGTATCGAGCAGCAGCAACGGCAGCTCAAGAAAGTACATGGTTGATACAGCTGATGAATAATCTACATCAACCAGTAGATTATGCAGTTCCATTGTACTGTGACAATCAATCGGCAATTCGTTTGGCGGAGAATCCAGTCTTTCATGCAAGAACTAAGCATGTTGAAGTGCACCATCACTTTATCAGAGAAAAGGTTCTGCAAGAAGAAATCGAGTTGAGGCAAATCAAGACAGATGATCAAGTTGCTGACTTGTTCACAAAAGGCTTGAGCACTGGCAAGTTCGAAATGTTTCGTGGTCAGCTCAGCACAGTGCAAATAGTAAGAGCTGGTGTTGAGGGGGAGTGTTGAAAATCAACCCCAGCCCATTACAAAGCGCAACTTATCTTTTATTTTAGCCCAAGTTAAATAAAAGCCCAATCCAAAGCCAAGACAATGGAAGCTTCTCAACAAATGTGGAAGGAAGATATTTTAAAGGAAAATTGTAGAAGGATGTAGAAAGTAGATTTTTTAAGAGAAGTGTGTAGAAGTTGGTAATAATGTATGGCTAGGATTATTTCTTAACTTAATATTTGTATGGTGTAGATTGCATGGTGAGGACTATAAATACCCTCCCTTGCATTTGGGTTATGCATCCAAAAAAATAAGTCCTTGTATTCTTAGTTTGAGTGTAGTGTCTTGAGTATAAGTTGTGAGCTTCCTATTGAGTATCTATTTCTCTTCAAATTGTAAGTGGTCTTTAAAAAGTGTTGTAGTGACTTTTTATTATGGGTATAATATATGTAATTTATTTACTTATTGGGTCCAATATTATTGGGTGATTGATAGGGTCTATGATTGGTGCGCGCATGTGCCAGACACTATTACTGTTAAACTCAGGTTATTGAACAACAAATAATTCTTGAATAAATAGGAGGGGAGTCAGACTTTCGAGCCTTCAAACGACTAGGGATAAAAGGCCGCACATACAAACTGCCATGCTACTTTCTGTCGTGTTAATTTAAACATTTTCATTCGATTGCTTAAATAATTAACCACGCTATCACGCTTGTTAAGATATTCTTTTCTCGTTATATAACTACCAAAATCAAATCAAATGATAAAATTAAGATATCTGGCGAAAATTCGTTAGAGAATGTGCACAAAATTAGACCCGTGTTAGATCATAAGTTTTGTTGATTGATTGTACTATTAATTATCTCACAAGATCTTATCCTGTCTTCAAAATCTTGGATTCTTTCCATGATAGAGTTGAATGATTGTTGTCCTAAATGCTGCTCACTATTGGGTCATGACCAGTACTTGTGAATTGTTTCTATATAAACTCATTGAGCTAAGGTCAATTTCATCACAAATTCACAATCATCCTAGCTAGTTAAGGCAACCAACAATCAGTATCAACTATCATCAATGGCTCATCACCACACCATTTCAGGTCTTATAGGGAAACTTACTACTGAATCAGAGGTTACCTGCAACGCCGACAAGTATTACAAAAATTTTAAGCACCATGAAGACGTTCCGAAAGCGGTACATCATCTTTTCACAAGCGTCAAAGTTGTCGAGGGACATGGAACTACTTCTGGTTGTGTCAAGGAATGGGGCTATATTATTGGTACGGTTAGATACTAACCAATACATATCGTTGCTTAAGATTACATTAGGTGCGGTTGGGGAATTCGAACTCCTGTCCTCACATTTGTGAGGCAGGATGAATCTATCCTCCTACTAGAGGTTAAATATATTGATGTGTTTGTGGTGTATGCAGAGGGTAAACCACTTACTGGCAAGGAGAAAACCACATATACTGATGAAACCAGGACGATCCATCATAAGGTAATAGAAGGAGGATTTGATGAATGACTACAAGAAGTTTGATGTAACACTTGTAGTTAATCCAAAGGCTAATGGACATGGAAGCATTGTGCGCTGGACTATTGAGTATGAGAAGATTAATGAGGATTCTCCAGTTCCTATTCCTTATGTAGCTTTCTTCTAACAGAACATCGAAGACGTGAACTCTCACCTCTGCGCATCTGATTAAACTATCAATTGATATGTCCACCGGATAATATCAGTGTGTTCTGTGGGTGGTGTATGACAATAAAGACCATGTTATATGTGGGGTGTGCACTACTAGTCCTGTTTTCGGCAAAATAAATGCGTGCGTACTTGCACGTATGTGTGGTGTGTTTCATTTCTGTTCGTTATCATCGACTGTTATTCGTCTACTTCCTGTAATATCTACTTATAATCATGACATAAGATCATGTTTGTGTTGTATGTTAATCGATTAAATAAATAAGATCATGTGTTGTATATCTAAGTCATTTGGATTTGTTACTAGTATCTATAATTGGCAAGGCTCGTACGTCCTCCCTGTGCATAAGGAAAGTGTATGGTATGTATGCATTAAAATGAAACAATTGATAAACATATACATTTCAACATATTCTATATCACAATGTTTTTGCAAAGAAAATAAGATAGCACCAGGTGCAGCACGTACATACTTCTTTAAACTCTGGAATTAAGATATCATTCTAAAATGATCGTTTTGAGATATCATCACCTGGTGTGTCCTTTGCATCACAGTTCATGAATTTGGTTCTGGCCTGTCTTATTCATGCCTATGATATGGAAACCCTAAATGTTAAGATGTTGATTTAAGTGTTGGTAGCGGGGGACATGTTAACATCAAATCAACCCCACTCGAGCTCATCCTTACTCCTCACCTTCACCCCAAGCTTTACGACTGTTAAACATAAGTGTTTAGCTGTGAAGTATTTTAGTTTGATCGTTGGAAGATTGATACGTATCTAGTTTTTTATCCTAGGAAATAAAATGCCAGAAAATTTCCGAAATCAGATCGTAGTGTTTAAAAGCCAACAATTTACTAGTCTATCCGAATGTTTTAAGGTTAATTAGCAGCTTTGTCACATTAAGAATGAATAAATCCTAGTTAAGATGATTACTACAGTAACGGTTTTTTACCTATGAATCTAAATTGACAATATTCCTTTGAGAAAAGTACATGGGAAAATCCCCTCTCCCCTTCTAATTTTCACCGGAATCCAGAAAAGAAAGAAAAAGATCTCGGAGGTCAGCAAAAACAAAGCGTACGAGTTATTCTCTTTTAGTTTCCCAAAAACAAAAAACTGGAACACTCAAAACCAGCATGTCTCCAAGAATTGGCATATCTCGTCAAACAAAATCAGCCTATGTGGCTGACACCTAACAATAAGGTACCTAGTAGATAACATCAAGTCATTCAATTTACTATGACATTTTTAATCTTACTTGTATATTAGGGCATCACGATGAGGTCCTACACCAATGTAGTGAATAGGAACACCCACTAATTCCTCTATTCTTTCCACATATCGTTGTGCCTCCAGAGGAAGTTCCTCATAGTTTCGAATTCCAGAAATATCAGTCTGCCACCCAGGTAACACCTCATATTCAACCTAGAAAATCATATGTGAATCAATGTTGGAATAACATTAGAGAATAAAGCTAATTAAATCTGATTATGACGCAGTATCATTTCCAAAATGAGTTTGCAAATACTAACCTGTAATTGCTCGCGCACAGGGAGATCTGCAGGGAAAGAAGTAATTGGTGTCCCATCGATTGTTTTGTAGGAGATTCCCAACTTAATTTCTTGAACACTTGACAAGACATCAAGCTTAGTGAGATTGAGAGAAGATAAGCCATTAATCTGATTGCAAAAATTTAGTGCTACTATATCGAGCCAACCACATCTTCGAGGTCGGCCAGTAGTAGTACCAAATTCATGCCCAGCTTTTCCAAGGTCTTCTCCAACTTCACATAATAACTCCGTTGGAAAAGGACCAGGTCCAACCCTTGTAGTGTAAGCCTTTACCTGCACAAGAAGATTTCAAGTTCAGAAAAGCACAATAGAAAGAAGATTTCAAGAATGGAGTTTGACAGTGCCCAGTTACTCAGATGGGAGAAATCCACTTACAACTCCGATTAGATCACCCAGGACTCTTGGAGGAATACCAAGTCCGGTGCAAATACCACCAGCTGATGAGCTAGAAGAAGTGACACATGAGTATGTACCAAAATCAATATCCAACATGGTTCCCTGGCCACCTTCAACCAATATTTTTTTTTTATGTGCTATGGAATCATTCAGAAAATGAACAGTATCAGCAATGAAGGGTCCCAATCTATCGGCAAATCTCTTGTACTGTTCAACTTCCTCGTTGAGCATGTCCTTGCTATAGTTAAACTCTTTGAAACGGGAAGCTGCATCAGATAACAACACATCAAGCTTGTCAGGGAAAGTATCCATGTGCCTAAGGTCGGATACTCTTAAGTTGTTACGAATCATCTTGCTTGAGTAACAAGGTCCAATCCCTCTCTTTGTTGTCCCAATAAAGGAATTAGCAAGTTCAGATTCCCTAAGCCCATCTACAGTTTGATGGAAGTCGAACAACAAGTGAGCACGATCAGACACCAATATCCTTCCTTTACAAGAGACTCCATTGGCCTCGAGACCATCAATTTCTTTAAAAAGCCCCGGTAGATGCACCACAACTCCGTTACCAATGAGACAAAGGGTTTCTTCATTAAGGATTCCTGATGGAACAAGGTGAAGAGCAAACTTCTTCCCTTCAGCATTATAGATGGTGTGGCCCGCATTTGCCCCACCCTACATCAATAAATAAAAAATGATATATAAAACTAGAAATATAAACTAAACACGCATATCAAATGATAAAAAGGATCAATCAAAGGATAAATTTGACAGAAGCTGAGGGGCATCAATAAATTCACATATACCTGACAGCGAGCAACGATATCAAAATGCTTAGCCAAGATATCAACCAATTTCCCCTTCCCTTCATCACCCCATTGACAACCCAACACCCCGGTAACCTGGCTCAAGGAATCTAGTCGACCCAACTCATCTGCAGTCACAGCCTTGGGAAGAGAGACGACGCTTGAAGCTCTTGGAGAGATTCTAGATTCATAGGGAAGATGAAGAAGAGGCCTTGCACCACTAAACTTCCTGCGAATAGATCTCCCTTTAGGAACCGTAAGAGGGTTAGAGTCAAGTCTGAGAGATGAGAGGTTCATAGCGTGCTTTTTAATTCCTTGGAACTTTTACAAATAATTCCTACAAACTCCTGCTATTCTTCTTAGAAAAAATCACCAATAAGATCACCACTTATTGATTTCTATGGCTTCAAAAGAAAAAAGAAAAAAGAAAAAAAGAAAGATTTAGAATTAGTCACAAATGAGCCATAATATATCTAGGGCTTCATATAGAAAGAAGATTAGAGCAGTCTTTTGACTACCTCCTCCTGTGAGACAAATAAATTTTGTCTAGGTCTGGGATACCCTAAAATCCTTTTCTTCTTATTGGTGATAGAAAAATGGAATTGTATGATTGACAGAGGGATTGTAAACATAGCGTGTCAGTTAGACTAGAGTAGGAATTATAGCACAGACGATCATTACAAAATCGCTCAATTCTTAAACCTACTGGTTCTACATTCAAAGAACCTTGGATTTCATAAGTGACACTATTACTACCATTACTAGGTAAGAATAATTCATACTAAGGATTACAACAGCCAATTTTTATGATCCGGAGAAAAAGTATTCCACACAAAGTTTGTCGTTATGAGTACAGTGATTTTGAATGAAAAGCGAATCAGTGATTATTAATATCCATAATTGTAAAACAGATTTGAAAACAAAAAGAGATTTCGCTGTTAAACATAAGAGAGTCTGAATTAAAAATATCAGTATTGTTGGCTATCATGGATGATGAATACGATTAGAAAAAAATATTAAGATTACCTGAGAGATGAGTATTGTTGTTGAAAGCATCCCTGGATATCAATCAACTAAGGTGATGTGTAGCTCAAATTAGGGTTTGGGGTTTAAGAGCTGTAGACCCTGAGAAGAAGGAAAAATTGGAGGACGAGGAAAATAGTCAAGAAGAGTCGTGGGTAAAATTTAGGGCAGCACAACGGGCGGGCTGGTCGGTTTTGGGGTAAAATCAACTACTAATCCGTCTATAGATAGGTTTTAAAATTAAAAACCAACTATCAACCTGTTTATAGGTGGGCCGGTTTAAAACCGATCCGAGTCGAGTTGGGCGGGTTCGGGTTTTTTGGGGTTTAACCCGCATAGTAAAACATACAGATAAAAAATCTTTAAACAGACAAAATACCTTCAAACACACAGAAAAAAGAAATTATACCTGATACTTAACATATCATATCCTTTCCTAGATAGTGATTTGCACAAGCCAAACATGATCATGCATAGAATCCAAAATTTAAAACATCATTGTAACATATATCTATGGTATAACAAAGAAAAAAAATGGAATGCCAGCAAATATGCATAGAATCCACAACTACAAGCTGCACTCGTGGATACTGTCTCCTTGAGTCACTTAAAGCCTCCTTTATCAATCATCTTCAAGGATCAAAGATATCTGTTATGGGATCCAATAACTCTGCAAGAACCAGAAATAAAAGGTATGTCAACAAATATGCAAACGATTGAAGAGAAAAAAAAAGAATTTTTTTTACATACCTTCCTCAATGCTGAAGCTATCATCCGGTACATAGTCACATAGAAAATCAAGAGCAATGGGCTTTTCTAACCAGCTTTGCGTACAGAGCAATGCATCAACTGTCCTAGGAGATAAAGAGCTTCTACATGTACCAAATCACATATGATTCAGAAAATGCATATGGACCAACGGATTTAAACACACTTCTGTTAACTCAGTCCCACAATAAATTGGCCATCAAATAACATAGACAGCTCTCTGCAATAATTTTTAGTCGTGCTTTGACAACATAAAAAATTGGCCATCAAAGTTAACACTGGCAGTTGGTTTGACAACATAAAAAATTTGGTTCTAGTTGTGCAATGTAAACCTAATTAAAACAACATTATGTAAAGAATGATAAAAACTAGAACATTCAAAATTTATCACAACCTCAACATGCAGTGTGTTTCTCAATACATACAGACTAACTTTACTCACAACCTGGCACAAATTCTACCAAATGTATATTGATATTCAATGATCAGAATGAAGTTTGAAATATTGTAAGGCAACTTGGGCGTGTAAAAAGATTGAAACAGATCCTAAACCTCGCAGAATAGCTCCAGAAAAGATTTGGTACATGTTAAGCACACTAGAACAAAGAAAATGCTTAACAGAAAAGATTTACCAAAATGCATATGATGCAGTCATGCAGACAATATTCAAGTTTACACTTGACAAACAATTCATACCTTTTAAAAAAATCTTAGACAAAATGAAACAAGATATATCATTAGGGCTGCACAAGAATTAATTTTCCCTCAATTTCTGATGAACCCTAATTTTTCCCAAAAAATAGATAAACAACCAAATTCTGATGAAATCAGATGAACCCCCACCTTGTTTGTCTGTTGTAAGCTTTAACTTGTATGTTGAACTTGATTGTCGATGAAATCAGATGAACCCCCAATTTCAAAATATAACCAGATGAACAACAGATGAAGTAAAGAGAACAGAACAGAACAACAGATGATGATGGTGATGGTGATGGAGAGGCAGCATCGGAGATGGTGATGGTGATGGTGATGGAGTGGCGGCAGCAGCGCGTCAAGATGAACAGGTTACAGGAGAACGAGATGAAGACTTGAAGTGAAGAAGAAGAACAGAACAGCTGCTCGGGACTTAAGTTTTTTGTTAGATGAATGATAGGATGAAAAATAGTAATCTAAATCAATGGATAAAAATAATCGGGTTATACGGGCGGGTTCGGGCGGTTCCTATACTTAACTCGTAAACCGAACCGTGATGACCGGGTTTTTGATTTTCAAAACCGTATACCAACCCGCGGCGGGCAGGTTCGGTTTAAAACCCTACGGTTTTATCGGGTTCGGGCGGGTACGGTTTTTCGGGGCGGTTCCTATGTAGCCCTAGTAAAATTGGTCATCTTTGTGTGGTCTCCAGTTATAACCTATGTGGTGTTTCTTTTCTTATATCTGAAAATGCTTTCCCTAGTTTCTTTTGGGCTTTATGTATGTGGACTGTGTCCAGATTCGTCATTATGATACAAGATTTGCAAGTGTGCTGGGCCTGGATGCGATTTCAGATGATTAATTTTATATATTTTTAATCATGTAGTATGCCTCGAGTTAACTTCTCTTACGTGCTCAGAAGTTGGGGTGAGCATTTGGTCTGGAATCCGTGGATTCGATCGGATCAACCGTATTTTTACGGATGGGTGTCCGGACCGTTTACTAATGGTATGTGGATTGTATTTTTAAAATCTAGCGGATTACAGATTGAGTCCGGATATAATTTTAAAAATCCGTTGGACATCCGGACCTGTCAGTACATTATATGAAGTTAGTACATTTGTTTTTTTTTTGCCAAATTATGTATTCTTTTCATGTTATACTTTGATGACCTTATAAGATACAAGATCAGCATATATATAGGTGGATATACTTGATCCCAAACACCAAAAAAAATTTATTACAAAGAGGTCGGGTTTTTGTTCATCTTTAAATATTGAGTAACTTCAAAGCATTACACTTAAATCCAATTTTAAACCCTTAAATAATGTAGTTTTATTTCTAAAATGATCTATAACTTGTTGTCTCTATTTCTCTACTAATTATAAAACAAATCCATTGGATTACCCGCATCCAATCTGTCCATCCGTGCATCCATTGGATGCAAATCCGGTGGATGCTGGATTGGATACGGACGCAAAATTTAATATCCATTATGAATTTGATTGGTTGCGGATGTGGTGAAAACCAGTCCATACCATCCCATGCTCATCCCTCAGAAGTGTCAATGGGGATGCAAGTATACTAGTCAAAAGAAGTTTGCATGAATGTCCAAATATAGGTGTCGTCCCGATTTACAAAATATAGGTACCACCCTTAATTCCTTATAACAACATCAACCAAATATTTAGTTCCAAATAAGTTGGGATAAACTAAAAATGAAACCCACATAGAAATCACCAATACCAGAAGTAAAAAAAGACACAATAAAAATATAATAATGCTATAAATATTGGTTGGGATAATCCAGATAGGAACTATAATGTTAAATCATATGGACCAAAATCCCAAACTCTAAGTCCTTGATCTCGGGCCGATAAACCGAGCCCTATGATGCGGCCTGAATACAGTATTAGTCGATATATATATATATATATATATATATATATATTATAGTTACCCTTGGTAGTTGGTTGTGTTACATTAGTAGGGTTATTTAGTATTCAGTTAATTAGTTATCTGACTTACTGTTGAATGTGTGTGAATGTTTATCTAAGAAGGACATGATGAATTCGCCTACTAACTTTCTGTGATCTTTCCTTTTATGTCTCAATCCTTCTTCTCTTGAATCTGTGTTCTATGTTATGTCTTCCTTATCTCTTTTAATTCTGTAGAACTATTCTATCTATATAGTTTGGGCAGATCAATTGGTATCCAGAGCCAGACATTGAGGATAATACTCGATTGAAATCAAGCGATGCTGGCGTTAAGGCACTATCTGAGGATCTCAAGTGTTTGAAAGAAGTTCTCAAAAAATTGGTGGAGAAAAAAGATCAACAAATGGATAAACATGAAAAACAAAGTGAGACATTTACCACATGTTTGGTAGAAGTCCTCAATAGAATATCACTTCAACCAAACACCCCTAGAGGAAATCCTACATCAAGTTCTGAACAGATCAAACAGTCTGGTACTTGCCCCAATTTTGAGAGTTCCTTTGCGCCTAATAATCATCATGGCAAATAAAATTCCCAAAATTCTCTGGTAATGACCCTATTGGTTAGATATATAATGTGAACAATATTTTTTCTACAATGAGATAGACGCCAGTCGTTGGGTTAATATGGCATCATACAATATAGAGATGAGGCCTTGCAGTATTTACGGTGGTTGGAAAAGGATCGTGGACGACTTTTATGGAAGGATCTAACAACCGACTTATTACAACGCTTTGGTCCTTCAGCATTTCAAGATTCGACAGGGGTGCTCACCAAGTTAAGAGAAAATAGGAAAATATTAACAGAGGGACATTTTCCTAAATTTTAAAAGTTTGGGGCATTTTTCAAGAAGACTCCCGTTTTAGGACATTTTTCATATTTATCCAAAGGAATTTGAACGCATATGTAATTTGGTTGATGGTCTTAAACCATCTCCATTTACCGTTTTCAAAACATCATCAACCTCTTCCACCTTCCGAACATAATTTCCTCGTCCCCGCGTTGTTTCTAATCAATTATTACCACCACATCATCCTCCGCCAAATCCAAGGTTATTAGCACCTGCTCCACCACCGTCTTCCCCACCAGTACGTATAACGAATTAGAGCAGCAGACATGAAGGGTATGAGAGAAAAATGTCTTTCTTATCATTGCGATGAGAAGTACACTAGGGGTCATATATGTAAGAATTCACGGTTGTTTTCAATAGATGGTTGTTGGCCAGAAACTGAAATAGAAACAACTCATGTTGTTGGTGACGGAGTTGAAGAAATTGAAGAAGAGTCATCTTGAACTATCAGTACATGCTATTGTTGGTACAAAATTCTCCTCAAAGTAAGTGTTTTTTTTTTCTTTTTTTGAAAAAAGAGGGGGTTAGGGGGACCCCAACCAACAGAAATAAGAACAAGAAGGAAACAAAAAAGAAACCCAAAAACAACAGACCTTAGCAGAAAGGGGCCAACAACTGGATTCAACCAGGAATCACTGTATTGTTCATGGTCTTGCGGTAATAATTTTCCCCGCGGCATCTTCGGTCACAATTTTCTTAAGATCTTCATCAAAAGAGTTAAGGTCAATAACCACAAAGTTCCCATCTGGATTCAGGCTGGCTAGATGATTGGCTGCTCTGTTAGCTTCTCTATATGTGTGCTGAACCTTACAAGTTAAGAACTTGGACATAAGGCATTTGATCGACTCCCAGACGTGATGGCAGTTCCAAGGAGCCTTCGCAGACTCATTCAAGAGAAGGTTGGTGATATACATAGAATCAGATCTGATAGAAATCCTTGGATAGTTATTGTTGGTAGCTGCCTTGAGACCTGCTTTCACTCCTTGAAGCTCATGCAACATAATATCCAGGGGATTTGTACTCCCTGCAACAACAACCAGAGGGAAACCATTCGAGTCTCTAATGATGGCCCCATACCCGGCAATGGTATCATTTAGAGAACCATCTGTATTGACAGATACTTCCCCTTCTACTGGTTTGTACCAACAACAAAGTACGTGTTGTCGGTATTGTGTTTAATAAATTTATATCAACTTTAATTGATTCAAGAAGTACCCACAGTTTTGTGGATCCCCAAGTGGTTTCATGTTTACGACTTCTTATTAGTGCTGGAGACAAGTTTAAGGTGATGGTGGCAGATGGTTCACACTTGGAAAGTGAAGTGTTATAGACTCAGTCAAAGTGTTTTGACTTGACTTGTTCTATCTATATTGACTATCTCTTTGTGTTAAGACATTGGTATAAATACCAATCATTAGTGTTAAAAGCATTGTATTAGAAAACCAAGATTTATATTATCATCATCTCCAACATTTTCTCTTTCTGATTTTATCAAATGGTATCAGAGCATGGTTTTTCATCATGAATCAAAATCAGTGAAAAAAAAAGTTTACAAACATCATTTTGTTTAGAATCATTCAAATACATCAGATTCAAACATTCTTCAATATTCTTCAATGCATCTCTTCTAAGATCTTTAATCTTTGTGAATCTTTTTCCACATTTGTTAACAACATTTTCTTCATCAACTTTTTTTTTAATCAATATTTTCTTGATCTTAAATTTTAAGAATCATCTAACATCAAATCATCAAACAATTTTTACATGCCTGTTACTAGAAGCATGGCTAATCGATCAGGCCCTTGGGGTACAAATTTAAATGCAACTGCTGCATAACCAGAATTCACATCCAATTTCTTTCTTCCATTTACTAATATCTCGAACTTTATTTTGATGAAACTTGATTCTACAAATTATTTGTTATGGAAAGATCAGTTTGAATCAATTGTTATTTCAACAGATTTATATGGTTATGATAATGGTGAAATTCAAAAACCACCAACATAAATTTTAAAAAATGGATTTCCAGTGAAAAATCCAAGATGGATTTATTGGCGTAAACTTGATAGATTTGTGGTAAGCTGTTTAAAAGCAACATTAACATCAACTGTCTCCAGTGATGTTCTAGGTCTATCATCTGTCAGAGAGATTTGGTTGTTTCTTGAAACAACATTTAAGCAACAATTTGCTGCTAGAAGAGGTATGTTACATAATCAACTTCAGAATATTCGTAGGGGTACTCAATCAATTACTCTTTATCTGCATCAAATCAAAATGATTGCTGATTCTTTGTGTGCAATTGGAGAAAAGGTGAGTGAGGGTGATCTCACTATACATATCTTGGCTTAGGTAGAGAATATGAAAACTTTGTTGTCTCTTCTTATAATAGAGAATCTTCATTTATTTTCTATGAACTTAAAGCTAGATTGCTAAATCATGAGCAATGGCTACATGGTCAACAACAAGAAATGACATCAAAGTTAGATTCTCAAGAGTTAGCAGCATTTTACACTAGCAAATGTTGCCTCTGGTGCAACATTTGGATCTAGTTCTTGTATAAATAATTCTAGAAGATTTAAGAATTCAATAAATGCTTCAAGGTTTTATAACAATGTATCAACGACTTGATCTACTTCTGGTTCAGTGTCAATTCTTGGTTCTGGTGGAACTAGAAGACCATAGAATGAGTATTCAACTGTGGAATGTCAAATTTGCAGGAAAATGGGACACTATGCTAGTAGGTGTTTCTTTAGATATGCTCCTCCAAAGAATTTAGGATCTTTTGTTGTTGCTGCCAATGTTGCTGAGATGGAAAATGTTTTCTCATCTTTTAATGTTAATGCTTCTGACTAGGGCTGCACAAACCCGACCCAGAACCGCCACCCGACCCGTACCCGCCCATTTTGACCCGACCCGCACCCTACCCGCCAATAAACGGGTCGGGTACGGGTGATAATTTTCATTGCCCGCCATCTGGCGGGTCGGGTGCGGGTGACACCTTCTCTCACCAGACCCACTGATAGACACATTTTAGTGTCTAATTTGCACCTTAGTTTCTATTAAGTTAGTATTCGATTTTTATATATTACGTGTTTTTATACTTTTGTAGGTATATTTGAAGAATAAAGATTTGTGGAAAAATTGGCTCAAAAAGTGATAAAGGCACCCCAAGGACAAGTGTTATTTGGCACCCTAGAAGTGGATAAGGGGTACCATCGAGTCAAATCGGGTCAACGGAGTTGACCGAGTCAATTGCAACACGGGATCGGTCGGGAAACTGCTGTATTAAACTGGACACTTTGATTCAGGGTTAAACTTGCATATTTTCGGCTCAAGTTGATACACAAGATAGATGGGACACATACAAGAATAAACACGTGAAGAATTAGAGGTTTACGCCGGAAAAATAGCCCCGAATCCGAGTTTCGCCGGAAAAAGGGTATTATACTTTGATTCGGATTTGGATGAATTTGGGAGTGTTTCAAGGAGTTCTTTTAGGTTTAGAAGACTCAAAAGGAGCCCTAGAGCCTATATATACCAAGAGAAGCCAAGAAGAACGGGGGAGAGAGCTTAGAAATCACTTTTCGGAGTCGCCGGAATTGTGGCCGGAAACTGGACCGATCCGGCCACTGCTGCTGTCACCGACGTCCGGCTGTTCTTCATCAACTCCATCGGAGAAGAAGACACAGCAACACCTTGAAAGTGTTGCTGTTCTGTTGCCTAGAGTTTTGAATTCCCTTTCCCTTTTCTTTGCCTTAGCCTTTGGCAACGGCTGAACCTTGTTCTGTAACACTTATAAACGCGTCTGTTCAGCTGTTGCACCGTTATTCAACCTTGTAATCAATATTTTGAGCAATGAAAAGATCTTTTGAACAAGTTTTCTTCACCATGAGCTAAGTCTTTTTACTGGGATGATGGAGGAGGTTTTTCTCTCAATTTTATGTGGTAAGTCTATTTTTAATTAATTAATTATAATTTTTTTTGTTATTAAAATTGCATAGTTTCGTAATAGAAAAACGGTTTTCTTTCAACAGTTGTGCTTTTGCCTGATGGATTATGCTTGGTTAATTAATTTTGATAGTCCCTGCTTTTGATTTACCTCTGTTTGTTAGCATAACGAAACCAATTTTGGCAATAACTTGCGCTTCAATTAATTTAAAAAGAATTATCTGATTAATCACATAGGTTGTTAGAATTAACTGAATCTTGATTCCTGGTTTTCCCCATATTTTCTAAAAATCATCTCTAGTTTATTTTCCTGATTTTTATTAGTTTAGGTTTAATCCATTATTTTCTAAAATCATTACCTTCACAAATTCGAGAATCGAACCCTCTTTTTACCACTATATTAAAATTACATCAATTTTTGGCGCCGCCGACGCGGACTTGTTTTTAGGTTTAGGGTTTTAGATTTATTTTTAGGTTTTTATTTTTAGTTTTTATTATTTTACTTTGTTCTATTTTACACTTCTTTTGGTATTTCTCTTGTGGCTACAGGTTGGATTTTGGATCGAAAAGAAAGTATACCAAAGTTTTGGAATTAAAGGGAAAAGCTTAAAGAACGAAAAAGAAGATCGAAGATTTATTTTATTTTTATTTTTAATTAGATTTTTAGTTTATTTTAATTATTTTTAATTAGTTTAGAAAATTGTATTAGGGTTTTATTATTTATGTAATTTTCTTTTATTTTCGGACACTTTTGGACATTATTTTTGGGACTTTGGACATTTTATTATTTTTAAACCCTACGGAAGGGTAATTTTAAATATCAAAATGTGTGCAGGGAAGGACGACAATTACGATATTGTCTCGGCACCTCGGGTTCGCACACTATTGAAAAGGATATTAGTGGCCCGAGTCGACTTCAACGGTTCGTCGCCCGTCTAGTACAGGAGGTAAACTTCGACCAACCCACGAATCTCCTGTCAGTGGGTTTTCTGGACGCCTTTGTATGCATATATGTTGAGGACTGAATACGGAACTTAATTTTTGCATAGTAAAGGGCAAGGCCTGGCATACAAGATAAGGCTTCGGATTTCATCACCGTCTCCTTCTTGCCCGCCTTAGGAAAACAAAACCTACGCGAACCTAAGCCTAAAATCTTGACTAGAAAGAGACCTATAGGGTATCGAGCTTATTGGAAAATCGGTCGGAAGGACTGTATTGGTTACCTTATTAGCCTAACTCAAAAAGCAGGAATATTAGATTAAAGTTGATTAGAGCCGCCCTGTAACCCAGGGAAGCGTTGCCAAAGAGACAGGGGTATCAAAGCTCCATTGAGCTTCTCCTGTTTCTCTTCAACTTGATTTAACTCGGATTGTTCGGAGAGGTTCGCTAAAATTGTAACCAGTTGCCTTTTGAAAGAATAGAAGCTGGTCTAGAAACAATCTAAGTGGAACCATCATGCTTGTTGTTTGCTAGATTTAGGTTTGATTTGGTTGAGTGATAGACACATTTTAGTGTCTAGATTGCACCTTAGTTTCTATTAAGTTAGTATTCGATTTTGCAAATATTACGTGTTTTTATGCTTTTGTAGGTACATTTGAAGAATAAAGATTTGTGGAAAAATTGGCTCAAAAAGTGATAAAGGCACCCAAGGAGAAGTGTTATTTGGCACCCTAGAAGTGGATAAGGGGCACCCTCGAGTCAACTCGGTCAAAATCGGGTCAAAACCGAGTCAAATCAGTCAACCCGAGTTGACCGAGTCAACTGCCAGTCAGTATCGGGACAGAACTGCTGCACACTTTGATTCACGTGATTTTTGGAATATTTTGCTCCCAAATTGATACACAATATGCTAGAGGTCCATACAAGATTAAACACGTGAAGAATTAGAGGTTTACGCCGGAAAAATAGCCCCAAATCCGAGTTTCGCCGGAAAAAGGGTATTATACTTTGATTCGGATTTGGATGAATTTGGGAGTGTTTTAAGGAGTTCTATTAGGTTTAGAACTCTCCCTAGGGTTTGTAGAGCCTATATATATGAAGAGAAGCCAAGAGAAGCGAGGGGGGGGAAGCCTAGAGATTGATTTTCGGAGTCACCGGAGTTTGGCCGGAACTGGACAGCGATCCGGCTACCGCCGGTGCTGTTCTTCATCTACCACTGTCTGAGAAGACGACTCAGCCACACTTATAACTGTTGCTGATTCAAACTGCTCCTGTTGCATATTCTTTTGAACCTTTGTTGCTTAGAAACACTTCTGTAACGGCTGAACCCTGTTCTGTAACACTTATAAACGCGTCTGTTCAGCTGTTGCACTATTATTTCACCTTGAAATCAACTTTTTGAGCAATGAAAAGATCTTTTGAGTAAGTTTTCTTCTCCATGGGCTAAGTTTATTTACTGGGATGATGGAGGAGGTTTATCTCTCAATTTTATGTGGTAAGTCTATTTTTAATTAATTATTTATAATTCTTTTATTATTATTTGCATGGATTTAAATTAGAAAAAAATGGTTTTTATTAAATAGTTGTGTTCTCTTTTGATGGGTCATGCTTAGTTAATTACTCTTGATGTCCCATGCTTAGGATTTACAATTATTCTTTTAGGAAACATATTTTTGGCAATATTTGAGCTTAATTTATTTAAAAGAATTACCCGATTAATCACATAAATTGTTAGAAATAACTGATTCCTGATTCCTGGTTTTCCCCATATTTTCTAAAAATCATCTCTAGTTTATTTTCCTGATTTTTATTAGTTTAGGTTAAGTCTAATATTTTCTAAAATCGTTACCTTCACAAGTTCGAGAATCGAACCTCTTTATTTACCACTTTCTAAAATTACATCATTGAGTCAGGGCACGATTGTGTTTGATTAATTGCTTGTTAGGATTTAATTTTTGCATGCCAAGAACTTCCTTAAGGCGAACTTGGGATAGAGACCCTCAAGGTAGGACTTGTAGTTCACCTTAACCTTGAGAAGTCAACTGAGAGTGAAATAGTCACTCCGGAGACCGTGTCAGCAATGACAACTCTGAAGGATTTTTGGAATCCAACCAGGACCTTACGTCCATCTTGCATCAAGTTAGCCGCTACTGAAGCGAGCTACGAACTGAAACCCAAAATCATCCAGATGCTTCCATTATTCTTAGGAAAAGAGAACGAGAATCCCTATTTTCATGTTAGGGAGTTCGAGGAAATATGTAGCACAATCAGGATTAGAGACTTGAATGACGAGTCTATTAAACTTAGACTATTTCCCTTTTCACTAAGAGATAGAGCCAAGTCATGGTGGTATAGCTTGGCCCCTCAGTCGATTGAGACCTATGCCCAACTTACTTCATGTTTTATTCAGAAATTCTTCCCTAAGAACAGAATATCCTCAATTAGGCAGAAAATTTTCACGTTTTCTCAGCATGAGGGAGAGTCTCTGTATGTTTATGTAGAAAGGTTCAACGACTTAGTGTCCCAATGCCCAGACCACGGTTTAGATGAGTTAAGTCTAGTTCAGATTCTCTATGAGGGTTTGGATTATGCGACTGTAACCTTGGTTGAGTCCTTGTCAATCGGAGAAGTCGACAGTAAGACTCCTGCTGAGGCGATACAATTTCTGAGTGACATCGCCGAGAAAACCCATCAGTGGGAGAGCAATAGAAAACCCAACCCATTAGAATCCTTATCTAGAAGGCTAGAACTGGTCGAAATGAATCAAGTTAGTAGTTTAGAGCCCAACCCATTCGACGAGCAGGCTTTTGCTCCTTATAATAACACTAGCTTTGATAACCATAGAAAGTTCGACCCATATTCGGAATCTTATAACCTTGGCCTGAGTGACCACCCGAACCTTTCCTGGTCGAAAGGCCAGGCTCAAGGTCAGTTTAGTAATGCTAAAGGTCCTCCAGGTTTCAGTTATACGAATTTGGTCGGTCCAACTCAGCCCAGCAATGATGAAAAGTATGAGCAGAGGTTCCAAAGCCTAGAAAAAGCTGTGTCTAGCATCCAGACCTCAATTAGTGACATTGCTGCGGCTTTAAGAGAAAGAGGGCCTGGTAGGTTTCCGACCCAGCCCCAACCCAATCCAAGAGGCATCAATGAAATGGCGAAAGGTGAGAAATCATCCAGTCACGTGAATGCAGTCACGACCCTTAAGAATGGTAAATTGGTGGACAACAGGGTAACTGGGCCTGATAGTGGACATACTGTAGTTCACCCTGACCCAATAGCCGAAGAGACTGATAAAGTCTCTGATGAGCCTGAGGAAACCCCTCGGGCCACCGATTTTATGCCTAGAGCCCCTTATCCAAGGTTGTTAGCACCTACTAGGAAGGACCCCAACTTAGAAACTGTCAACATGGTAGAGACCCTAGTTCAGAAGACATTACCAAACACTTTGATAGAAGACCCATTAGAGAAATGTCAAGCCCACTTTGGATTAGATTTTCATGAGTTGGACTTTAAGCATGACCCACCAGATACCCTGATAAGTAGTGAGTTAGGCCCATCAGAAGAGGAGTCCAAACCGTCTATGGTTTACTGGGGCACACTATTTGATTCAGATGACCCACAATTGTTCCGATTATTGCTATATGATTTAAGGGGGTGACTAATTCTTTTCTAGTCTGGCTGAAGACTTTAAACTTAGCACTTCTTGGGAGGTAACCCATGCTCAGGCATTCAGGTACTATCTTTCTGACTCCCTTACTTTTACTCTTTTGGTATTGTTCTATACTTAGAAACATTGAGGACACTGTTTAATTTAAGTTTGGGGGTATTGGGAGACTTTTTAAGATTAATAAGATTTGGAATTTAGAAGCATGTGAACAGTTCAGGGTGACACTAACCACTCTAGGTAGATAGAAACTTAGCCATTTTGCTATAAGGATTGGTGTGTCCAGCTAGATGGTCTATTCATAAAGGAGACAGAGTTCAGGTGTTAGAAATAACATGATAGTTATCACCACCATATCACGTTCTGTTTTATTATTTGCAATTTCGTGTTTCTCTGAGAGTATTGGTGGGTCCTAGCATCGACGTGTTAATTAGCGCTGGAATGACATTTAGTGTGTTGAGATCATGCCCTAGTATGAATAATATGTTATTGTCTTAGAGTTATGTGTGTGATCCCCCTGTCTCCGTCGCCTAAGCAAGCGTGGAACGCAGGACCCATGGGAACACACATATATTTTGAGCAAAAAAAAAAAAAAAAAAAACGAGGGAAAAAAAAAAAAAAAAAAAAAAAAAATCGAAAAAAGTTAGAAAAAAAAATTGAAAAAAAATAGTATTTGGTATTTTCAAGTTCTCCCTGTCTCCGTCGCCTAAGCAAGCGTGGAACGCAGGATCCATGGGAACTTGTAAATATTTTAGTTAGTAGTAACCGTTGAAAATAAATGGGGAGTATCTCGACACACTAGGTTTCATCTCGGTACTGACCTTCAGACAGATATGGGAAACATCGTTCGCCTCAGTCAACATTTACGACCTTCTACAGTCTACATTCATCTTCTAAGTCTTTTCATGTGATGGGTGGTTAGATAACTGTCTGAGTAGAACTCTGTTGTCTTAGATATGAATTTAAGTATGCTTGAGTTAACACTCGTGTACAGCGATTGGACCATAACGGGCAATGATCCCTATAGCCGGCTGGCTCAGTAGCTAACTAACTAGCTTGTTTAGTGTCTATCCTTAATCATTCACGTGTTGCTAAGATCTAGATCCAGGTTTTGTGGGTATACCTCT
>JAJJMC010031074.1:161357-199006 GCA_023531435.1 Papaver californicum
CTTAAGAAAAAATATATTCACTCAAAATTATTTATCCTATGGCACACACGCTTATCCTGTAATTCATTGAAATTAAGTTTAACTTATTAAAATCAAGTTTAAGTACATAATATTAGCCCATGATATTAGCACTTTGAGTTTATTTTTATTTGATTGCAATACATTAGACAATTTGACTATAATCTATATTTATTAGGACTTTAGAGTTTTTCTTTTTAAATTTTTATTTGGAGATTTTACGCAAAGAAAATGTCTATTTTCAAACATATATTTTTAAGATGATTTCTTAATCACTGACCCTCTAAATGATAATTAGTAGATTTTCTTCCAATTATTCATTTATTAAATAATAATTAGTGCTTTAATTATACACTTTGGGACGGATGCGGGGCAAAGTCCCGTCACACTAATTGGTAACAAATTTCCATCACACACGCTACATAGCACGGATTGTATACTAGTTGATCCCAATGTAGTATCGGCTGGTATGACGGGACGTTGCAAGCGAGATGAAATCCGGTATACCGGTGAACGGTATTTGACCGAAAAAACCGGCCGGTTGACCGGTACGGTCGACTTTTTATTTTTATTTTTAAAAAAATAAATAAAAAATAAAAAAATTATCCTTGTTTTAGGGTTTTCAATTGTTACTCATATTTTTTTATGGTATTTTAGAATTGTATATGCATATGATAATATCTATAATTAATTTAATGATCTTGATTAGAATTGTAATATCCTTGTTTAATTAGCATTTTAGACGAAGAACTTTAAAGTTGTTCCTGTTTCTCTTGTGTTTCCAGTTTGAACTTTGTATGGAATATATGGAATCTATGGACCCATATATTTTGGATGAGTACTAGTTTTTCTTTCTAAACTTTGTAAAAAACGTTTGTTATAATGTGTTAAAATATATTTATAATTATAAAATGTGAACTAGTATTTTTTCATAAAATTATAGGTATAAAATATATGGACCGATATTTCACCGATATTTAAAACCAAAATTTCTCCGGTATACCGGCGTACCAGTGTATCGCTCTCGGCCGGTACAAACCGAAATCCGATATAAACTATATTGGTTGATCCTAATTTAAGCTGATGTGTCAAATAATTTAAAAGTTTAAATTTACTCACCATAAGATTTAACCTTGGTATCGAAACAGATTTTATCCAATTCTTTTGACTATTAATCTAACTAGACCTTGAATAGCACTTTCTTGAATTATTATTATATTTTTTTTCCTTGACTGATACTAACGACATAAATTAAAATCAGAAATAAAGTCTCAACTGTTTAATCCTGCTCTTCTTTTATTTCTCGTACTTTAATACTTTTTCTTGTTTCCGTTTAGAAAAAAAAATTATTTTTCTTAATTGTACAATGGTCAAGACAAGGATGAAATAGAAACTTTTTTAATTTATTTTCAAATATACCCTCAAAAATAAATTTAATACCATATATATTTTCTTTCAACTTTTTCTCCGTTTTTTCTTCTTCGATTTGTTCTTTCACGTCAGATTCAAAACTTTAAAAACTTACTGAAATAATAGAATTTCAAACATTTCCCTCAATTTATAGATACGTATATATAAGTTTAAATATCTATCAAATGGAGTACTATTTTAGACGTAAAAGAAGACTCCTCTGACTTCATATTTGTCTATATGCTTAGTTTCCTCAAAAATCTCATAATAAAGAAAATTCGCTGTAGTCACTATAAGTGAAGAGATGAAAATTTAATTCGGATTCAAGTATGGATGAAGGACCAAGTGTAAACTAGACATATATTCATAGCAACAAGGTAATAAATCAAAATTACATTGATGAATGTGCAGTTATGTACTCATGAAATTTAGTTTTACAAACATTAGCATTAGCAGTGTATGTTGTAAGCTCAAACGTTAATGGGTTGTGAATCATGCATTATCTCGTGTCATAATGCAAATGGCATGTTTGTTATATCAAACTTAAGTTTTAACAAGAATTAAATACTAGATGACTACTGTAGCAGTGGGGATTGACCGAAATTTTGAAAAAAATTGATTAGAATCAATTTAAACTTATATCCTTTATTTTCTGATGGAAAAAAATTGGGAACTTATATATCCGTTCCTAACTGTTTTTATTTTATATCATGGTTTGTTTTTACAACACACCCTTTCAATTTTATTTTAATTTGAAATAATTGAAGGTAAAATTGATCGAAATAATTCAATATGATGAAGATTAAATATAATTGGGTACCCCGAATCTTTGATTATACAAATTTTGGAAAAAGATAATCAATTTCGATCCAATTTAATCGAATTGAATAAAAATTCAAAAATTAAATTATGCCACAGTTTTTTTAAGTTTTTTTTTTCGAAGTAATAGACGACCAATTCAAGTTTTGAGCGAAATGATGGTATATAACAACAACTGGGGGTTAAAATATCTGATTATCAAATCAATTTTGGAAAAAAATGATCTACTCTAATTCAATTGAATCGATTTTTATTTTGTTTTTATAACGTGACTTAATTGACAAAAACCCATTTTTTCATTTTATAAAAGAACTCCCTTCGATCAACCAGATATACAGAAACACAAGCTTTTATTGGATGGTTGAACATACAGTTGAAACTGAAACAAAAGTTACTGAATTTTTGGTGGCGTAATCTTTTGTGACATGTTTAGCAACTTTTATATGCGTTGCTGATCACAAACAGGTTCAGTATTTCTTCTTCACCCGGTTAACCGGCCGCGTTTGACCCGTTTTATAGGGTTAAATTTCGAAGTACATAAACTTCTATTGTCCATCAGATTTTTTTAAATATCTTTGAACCCATACCAGAAGCATAATCTATCTACTGGAAGAGTTTTGAATAAAAACAACTTCAATTTGATCCAAATTGAAAGAATCAAGTTTGTATATGGGTAAAATTTTGATGTTGAAATTCTTCCTTTGTAGATCAAAAAACTCAAAAATTATTTCAATCTCTGAGATATACAGCTCCTGGTAGGTGTGGAACTAAAACATTTTGAAGAAAAACGTTGAAGATTTGTTGTATTTGAAGAAAAAAAAAATTCCGGGAAAAACGGGTTTTTGCATGCCAATTATATCCGACAGAAGGCATTTTTTTTTATTTTTAAAGGATTCTTTTTCGGTCGTCCAAATTTACACATTCGGTTGTGATCCAACGATTTTACTCTTTTGCAAGAAATCAGTAGGTGCAGCTATGCAAAATCATTGGCACAAAAGGCTTGATCCAAGCAAAACCATAAGACGTGTCTCTTCGAAACTTGAAAATTAATGTACTCACCATAAAACTTAGTCTTTATATCCAAGCAGATTTTATCCAATGATGGGGTTGAACTTTAGTTTTAGAAGGCAAAACGCCTTAGGCCCTTGGCAGCCCATCTTTAATCTTTTTACTGTTGATTAATCTAAATAGATCCTGAGTAGCATTATTATCTTAATCTAATTAAATGCACGTAGATTGACACGTAATGAATTATAAATTTTTAAATTCGAGTTATATAAAAAAATAATTCTAACTGCTAACTGCTAAAAAGACTATTACTAAAATGAAACAACTCTAATTAGCCTACTTTAGAAGAATAAGAGAGAAGGAGTTGCTATTTATAAAGATCAAGCTATTAGAAGTATATAGGAGTATCATGTTACACGATTACCAACAAACAACAAAAAATTAAAAACAGACGGAATAGATTCCTAATTTGACTTCATATTTCTCCCTCTGCTTAGTTTACTCCAAGATCTCATAATGGAGAAATTTCACTGCAGCTGCTATAGGTGGAAAAATTTTGATTATTTAAATTGGACTCAAGCATCGATCAAGGAAAAGTAAACTAGACATATTTATAGCTAAAAGGTAGTAAATTAAAATTACGAATGATATGAAATACATATGTACTCACAAAATTTAATTTTACAAGCATTAGCAGTAGCAAGTGTACGTTGTAAAAGCTCAACCGTTAGTGCATGGGGGTGTGAATCATGCATTGTCATAATGCAAATGGAATGTTTGTTGGATCAAACTTAAGTTTTAACCAGGATTAAATTAATGTGAAAAGGACAAATAGAATCACAAAGTTATTTTTAGTTTTTCGTTTGTTGGTGCAATCATCCATTTGAAATGATCCTACTGTAATGTATGGTGTGATCGTTTTTTATTTTAATGTTGCTATGGACTAGAGGTATAAAGAGTGTTGTGTCAGCACGTAATGCCATACCTTAGAATTTGAGTATAATATGATAAAATATGCAATATGGTATAACAAAGGTAAATCATGATGTTTTATTGTGTTATTTTATTTTTGGACATTTGGCATATGGACACAACACAACACACATCACTGATAAATATGCGACACAACACGGTACGTGGCACATCACGCTGCACATCACATCAAATCAAAATACACGGTATGAATAAACACGATACGACGTGGATATAAAACCGTAGATAACATATAAAACATAACATAACTATACACCATGCTTGATGTATATTACACAAAAATTCTTTATTTAAAAAAAGAAATTAACCATATTTTTATGTTAACTATGACAATATATATAATATTAAAATTTATTAATTAATAAACAAATTTAAAATATAAAATTGATGTTATAAATTTATCGTATCTTGAATTGATTTGATGGTAAAATAATTATGTAAGTGGTATCATGTAAAATTAAACATATGTTTATTTTTAAAAATAAATATTTTGTAATATTAATATATAACAATATATATAAAATTTTAATTAGTTTTACTAAATTTAAAATATAATTATTTTGAAAATTTAGTAAAATTATTTATCAATAATATTTGAAAATATTATAATTAGAAAATATAAAATATATATATCAGTACGGTATAACATGCTTACTCGTATGTTATGACGGGCTTTACTTTTAATTAAAAAACAACAGGCCTTAAATTTATAGAATGACATAGCACGACATATATCATATTAGGATGTTTTATCTTGTGTGCTAGCATAACATGTCACGTTTTACGCCTCTAATTTAAGGAACTAAATGGTTAAACGTTTTCTGGTTTGGTGACCGATGAAAAATCTGAACGATTTAATAGAAGACGCCTAATTTTTTTTTAATACGACTGAATATTTGCTGAAATATTCAATCATTTTTATTGAATCCAGTTAAATGTTACTTGATTTTTTAATATTATTCTGATAAATTCTCTTGATAAATATTTTTCAAAATAATATTAATTTACGTCGAAAATCAATAGACCTACCACCATGAATCATGGCTTTGAATCTCTTAAAAATTATTCTTTCTCAAACCAAGGTTTACTATGTTTATAGTGTATGTGGCCACTGGCCAGGCTCGTTTTAGAAGTACTAAATTTTTTTGAAGGAACTACTCCTTGAAAAAGTAAAATGACCCATTGAAATCACCTCACTTGGCTAACACTTGATCAAAGCTAGGTCTGGTATTCTCTTTTTGGAGTGTGAAGTATTTGAGCTAATTGTTAAGTATTTGAGCTGGTTAAAGGTTTTATTTGGTAAAGAATTATGATTATTATTTATGATAATAGATAATTATAAATTAAAAATAATTATGCTACTAATTATATTTAAAATAAATTTTAAGAAACATATTTTTAGAATAATTGATTATTTTAGAAAGATGCTTTTAAAGAAAAGTGAAAAATTATCTAAGATTATTTTTTTAGTCCACTATTATTTTTTGTCTCTCTCTTGATAGTTTAGAGAAAATAAGGAAAAAAGATCTAATTCAATTTTGTTAAAAAAAATATTTGATTATGATAATTTTTATAAACAATTTTTTTCTACTTATGAAAATAATGAATTTTTTTTTATGATTAAAATAATTAGTTATTATAAATTTTAACAAACATCCATATAAGGGATATCGGGCGTGGACTCATAATCTATTATAATAATGATTACCAAACAATCTCAAAATAAGCATTAGATGGCTTAATATAATCAGTTTCCCCCATTGGATGAACTAATTTTGTAGTAAGAATTTGAAGTAGTTCCTTAGAGCAGTGATAGAGCATGGGTGGGTAAATGGAAATATTTTGCCCTATTATCCCATAATAAGTTGCTCCAAATATGCGGATTGGGATTTTTCAATCCCGTCTCAAGTTAAACTGATATTTTCAGTTTTAGCCGCTCAATTAAGCTTGATCGATAATGACTAGTTCATCTAATAGTTTTTATCCCATTATCTATAAATTTAACTATTTTTCATTTGAAAATTACACCTTCTATATTTTCTACATCCACAAATTCCAATAAATTTTTTTAATTAATTTGATTTTAACTTTTAATTAATTTCACTCTGCTCACAAATTAAAGTACGTAGCCACAAAAGTATCTCACAAAAATCTTCATATTCTTTATTGATGTTAATTATGCCTAATACAGTGACCCAAATTCAAGAATGGTTAAAGTTTTTTCACAGTGACTAAGCCAAATCTCTTGTTCAAAAAACAACAAAAAAAAAACAGTTGACATGAACTTGAAACTTAAATTCGGACGTCAGAATTTCTACATGGATAACTTAACGGATTTGTCGCTTGAATCCTGATGCATGTGGAATCCTTTATTTACTGTATTTTCCACTTTCTTATTTCAACATATATAATTCAGCCCTTACATTTTAACTATGAAAAGCTTTGCTACAGACTTAACAGATTTTATTATTTGCTTGAGCTTATGTTGCCAAATTCATTTCTCACTTAATTTCACATTTATCTTCTCGCTTAGTTTTCTCCAAAATCTTATAAAGGAAAACATGATGAGAAAAACTCATTGCCGTTGTCACTATATTCATATAGGCAAGGAAATGTCAAACTTTTTAATTGAGATTCATGTATCAATTAAGGAACCAAGAGTAAACTAGACACATCTATAGCAAAAATGTAGTGAAATGAAAGTACCATGATATAAAATCATTGAGGCTAATCATAGTATAAAAGTACCTGTATGTTCAACGGTCAATGGGTTGTAAAATAATGCATAACTTCATGTCATAATGCAAATGACATGTTTATTCGATCAAACTTAACCAGAATTCCATGTAAAAAAAGCCAAATAGAGTCCCAAGTTTCTTTTGATTTTCTTATTGGTAGTTTGGTACCAAGTCCCTTCGAAATTACTTGCACTTGCCCGGCTAATCATAGTATAATCAATTATTGATATGGGGGTACAGTTTATTGGGTCCGCGACTATGCCACTTCCCCCGGAGTCCGCTGTCTGATGTGCCTGTATCTCATAATCGGGTGTGCTTAACGAAAAAATCCTAGAAAATCTTCTACAATTGCTGCTGTATTCATTTTCCTTCAGCAACCGGACTTTGTCCCAACATCTCTAATCTAAACATTTAAAAGGCCTACCTAAATAAAGTTTTTATATGGTGATGAAATCTTTATTTTTTATTGGTCGAAATAAACCTTCTGTAATACGGTAATTCTAGTGAGAATATTTGACAAGTTTGATAGATGTAAATATTGTTAGGTAATGGGAACTTATTTTTATATTGGTTATTAGGTTTAAAAAATTACACTTCACACTTAATTATAACGGGTTAGCGTCACCTATAATAGGTGTACAATACATCAGATCGACGATACACGTTTAGTCGTCTTTATAGACGGCTATGGTTAATTATAGATTTTTAACTAGACAAAGAAAACCTTCTTGTCTTAAATTTCCTGACTTAATTTTCTATTTAATTTTTTCACCATCAGATGTAAGTGGATGGATGATTGATAATATTTTCCTTGTTTTTAAAAATCTCATCTTGATCTTGATCATCCATCCACTTGCATCTGATGGTGAAAAAATTAAGTCAAGGAATCTGTTAAAAAAATCATATTGGACAAAAAAAGAAAAAACTTTATTTATGACAACCATAAATATTTCTAAGCTCTATTTAATTCTTAATTATTATTTTTTAACTAGAAGAAAAAAAACATGATGGACAAAAAAATGGAAACACTTGATTTATGACTTAATTGAGTTACATATATAGGATGTGTTACTTTGTAGATAGAAATACTCCATAGACTCCACGCCAATAAACCATCTACTATAATGTATTAAAAACTTCTCTACGTAGAGGTCCCAGTAAATAGTCTGTGGACATGGAAGCTTGAAAATATGGTATATAATTCATCATAACGAAATTAGAAAAACTTGGTTGGAAGGTACAACAAAAAAGTACGGACAATTATTTAAAAAGGTAGTACATGTATACCCAGTGCGTTGCACGAGCACAAATTTAGTCTTTTTTTAGGCTTATATTTATGTTAAACTAAACAAAAGTTATACTGTGGTATATTCTACCCATTGGATCATATCTTACAATTTTATTAATAAAAGTCGGAACTGTATGGTCTCAAATTGTAATCTCAAAGGATTCTAGTTGGCTACCATCTGTGGCATGGTTCGTCAGTCCGTCCGCCGTCTGGTTCCCCTCTCTATAGATATGCTGTAGAGTATGAAGGAATCCTTTCATTCGTCAGATAACTTCTGTAATCATGCCAAAGATGTACCAAGGTGGTTCAAATTAAATGGTGAAGAAGAAAATCTGGTTTCTTCTGGTTTTACGAGTCCCTTCCAAAACATACTTCGATCCACGGGCGGTCCGTCATTGTTATGGTTGATATGAGCATGGCCCAAGTCTAGTGTCACGGGCTTAGATTTTGTACTAGACCGTGCGGCACTTGAACTCTTCAAGTAAACCTAAAAGAACACTAAGGAATTGGAGATTTAGAGATTTTAAGGTTGGTAAGAGTGTTTGATTATTAGAGAGAGAATATTACAATGCTTGAGAGCTCTTGGTGGATGATTTGAGCAAATGAGCTCTCCACCTTATATAGTGATCTATGGAGGATTCTAGAATATGTCCTAGAATCATCATCTTCTAGATTATTCTACACTTTATAAAAATATACAAGGGAATATTCTATATACAAGAATATTCTGGAAGTTTGTGGACTTTTCCATCTTCTTCCATACTATTCTAGGCTCTTCTAATGGACCTAGACTCTTGTCACGGGCCAGCCCAATAAGTAGGAAAATGAGTAGGCCGTAACATACTCCCCCACCTATTCTCGCGACGTCCTCGTCGCGACTTCTGCATGAAACTGGTCGATCGCATCTTTGAATTGCCTGAGAGACTCCTCGGACTCCCATGTTCCTTCTTGCATTGATGCATATTTCCATTTCACAAAGTATTCTTTGCAAGGCGCCACTCCCTTCTTCCGAACAATCCGGTCAGCTAGTATCTCGTCTACAGCTTTGTCGAAAGAAGTTGTAATGGGAGGTGCACGTCTTGATACTCTCCGACTCTCGTCTTCCCCGTCCTTGTTGAACGCCTTTAGATTGCTCGCATGGAAGACGGGATGGATTTTCATCTTTGATGGGAGCTCCACTCTATAAGAAGCTTTGCCCACTTTGGCTAGTACTTTCAACGGCCCTTCGTACTTGCGTAACAAGCCTTTGTGTAGCGGTCGAGTGTACTTGAATTGTTGGGGAAAAAGCTTGACAAACACCATGTTGCCAGCTTGGAACTCCACATGCCGCCTCTTTTCGACCCACTTCTTCATTTTCTTAGCCGGCTTTGTCACTTTGGCGTGTGCTAAGTCTCTTTGCTGCTGCCACTTCTTTGTGGTCTTGTATGCACCGGGCTAACACATGCATAAGAAGTGGCCAAAGTACTTGGCGTCAAGGGTTGCTTCATCAATTCAGTCACCTATGACGGTGACATTCGATAAGGTGCTTTCGCTGGAGGCTTAGCGTCAGGCTCCAGCTCGATCGCATGATCAATCTCCCTTCTTGGCGGCAACTTCTTGGGCATCTCCTTTGGCATCACGTCCTCGAACTCTTCGGGAACCTTCTTTATGCCTTTCGGAACTTCTTTATTTTTTGGGTATTCGTCTCCTCCTTCTCCATTGTTGCTATGAAGGTTACCTTACCCTTCTCAAACCCTTCTGAAAGTTGTAGCGCCGACAGCAACGTGGTCCTCCTTTTCTCCCTAGTCACTGGGATAAGCTGTGTTGATTTTTCTACGAGTATACACAAGGATCCAAAAGGTGGCATTGAAATGACACGCTATTCGTACATGAACTCCATCCCCAACACCATGTCAAGGTCGTCCATAGGGATCACCGAGAAATTGACAGATCCCGCCCACCTGTCGAGATGCATCTCCATACCACGTGCCACGCCTACTAGTGGCTTCGCATCTGAGTTCACCGCCTTCACGGTACCTCCTCCTTTAGCGAACTTCATGCCTAGCCGCAATGCTTCTTTCTTGGACACGAAGTTGTGTGTGGCTCCCGTATCCACTAAGGCGCGGGAGGTCTTCCCATTCACCTTAACGTCTACGAACATGAGAGTCTTGTCCCTGTTCTTGGATTTCTCCGTCTTAGCTTGGACACTGCTTAGCACTTGGAGCGAACTCATCATGGAATCCCGTTCCTCGTCGGATCCATTTTCCTCCATCAACGCACTAAGTTTACCCTTCATCGGGCAATCACGGACTTTATGATCTCCATAATATAAGAAGCAAGAGTAGGAGGGCTTACCTTTATCTTTATGCTCGGAAGTTTTGTCTTTCCACGAAAGATACTTTTTTGAGGTATGCTTGTCTCTATCCTCTTTCGCTTCCCAACCTTTGGCATGGTGACTTCTTGAAGTTTCTCCTTTTTCTTCGAAGTTTGTACTCCTTGAAGTCTTCCCTCTTTCTTCGAAGCTTGGCCTTGTATTCTCGATCAAGGTCTTGGCTACAGCTATTTCCTCGGTCAGCGTTTGCACACGACGGCGATCCAGCTCTTGTTTTACCCATGGCTTTGCTCCGCACAAGAAGTTAAAGAGCTTCTCTTCCTCAGACAGGTTGGGTATTTCTAGCAACAAGTTTGTATACGTCTCGGTATACTCTTTGGTTGTACCCGTTTGACGAAGATACTTCAACTTCGCTCTTGCCTCATAAGCCGCATTCTCCGGGTAAAAGAACTTCTTAAGATCGACTTTAAAATCTGACCAAGTAGCGATATGATGTGATTTTATATAGTGGTAAAAAGAGAGGTTCGATTCTCGAACTTGTGAAGGTAATGATTTTAGAAAATATTCAACTTAATCTAAACTAATAAAAATCAGGGAAATACACTAGAGATGATTTTTAGAAAATATGGAAAATACCAGGAATCAGGAATCAGGTAATTCTAACAATCTATGCGATTAATCATGTAATTCTTTTTAACAATTTAATTTCAAGGTTGCCAAAGTTATGTTTCATAAAAGAATAATTGTAAATCCTAAGCATGGGACATCAAGAGTAATTAACTAAGCATGACCCATCAAAAGAGAACACAACTATTTAATAAAAACCATTTTTTTCTAATTTAAATCCATGCAAATAATAATAAAAGAATTATAAATAATTATTAGAAAATAATTAAATCACATAAAATTGAGAAAAATACCTTATCCATCATCCCAGTAAATAAACTTACCCCATGGTGAAGAAAACTTGCTCAAAAGTTGATTTCATTGCTCAAAATATTGATTACAAGGTTAAAGAATAGTGCAACAGCTGAACAGATACGTATATAAGTGTCACAGAACAGGGTTCAGCTGTTACAGAAGAGTTTAAGCAACAAATGGTTTGAAGCAATAGACAACAGGAACAGAGTTGCAACAGTGGAACAGAAACACTTATAAATGTTACTGAGTCGTCTTCTTCGGTGATGGTGGATGAAGAACACGCCGGCCGGAGCACCAGCAGGTCACCGGCGGCGCCGGAACTTCACCGGATTATCTCTGAATCGCTCTCTAGGCTTCTATCTTTGATTTTCTTGGCTTCACTTCGTATTTATAGACTTCACAAACCCTAGAGAGAGTTCTAAACCTAATAGAACTCTCTCAAATCACTCCAATTCTTCAATCCCAATCCAAACAGGAACCGAGTCCTGATTCCGGCCAAAATTGGGTTTCCCGAGCTGATTTTCCGGGATTTCTTGATGTCTTTCGATTTCTTCCAACTCTAATTGCAATGGGTCATCTTCAATTGCCGAAAACAACCCAAAAATCGCAACAAATCCTTTTCCCGTTGAAACAGGAACTCCCGATGAGTTGGATCGGCCGATCCTGGGTTAACTCGCTGGCTCGCTGGGTTGACTCGCTGGCTCGCTGGGTTAACCCGATCCAGCTCAGCCCGATCCAAGGGTGCCCCAATCCAAAGTGTGGGTGCCTTGATCCATTTTCCCGGGTGCTTTGAACACTTTTTGAGCCAATTTTTCCACAAATCTTTATTCTTCTAATGTACCTACAAAAGCATAAAAACACGTAATAGACACACAATCGAATACTAACTCACTAGAAATTAAGGTGCAATTTAGACATTAAAATGTGTCTATCACGATAGTAGCCTTACCTTGCTGAATCTCTTGGCTTCGAAGTCTCCACCATGCTAAGGCCTTCTCCGTGAGAAACACCTTCCTTGCATCATCCTCCATCTCCAGGTGTTCGAAATACCTTTCGCAACTCCATATGAAAGTATCAATCTCCTTCACGTCTCTTTTCCCATTATACAGTTTTGGCTTGGGAGCATCCTCACTTGAGAGTTTGCTTGGTCCCTCGTGCATGGCTTGGTTTATGGCAGCCCTCTTGCACAATACCAATTCGCCCTTAACCGTTTCCAGTTCTTGCTCAACTGACTGCAACTTGGCTTTCACCTCCTCCACGACATCCTCCACCGCATCTTGGATTCGAGCTTCTGCGTCCATCTTGATACCGTCCACCGCCTTTCTTATGGCCTCCTCGATGGTATCTTTCCACCCTTCAAGAGTTTCCTTCGTTAGAAACTCTTCCTCGGCGCGTATAAGGAAATTGCTCACTCGTTTTTCCATACGTACCATTCTTGCCTCATGACTTGTTTGCGTATCCTTGGACTTTGCCCTTTTCTTGGTTTGGCCATCGACACCTTTCTCCATGGTGTTGTTGCTATTAACGTTAGACATTTTTGAGTCTTGAGCTTCGCTCTGATACCAACTGTCACGGGCTTAGATTTTGTACTAGACCGTGCGGCACTTGAACTCTTCAAATAAGCCTAAAAGAACACTAAGGAATTGGAGACTTAGAGATTTTAAGGTGGGTAAGAGTGTTTGATTATTAGAGAGAGAATATTACAATGTTTGAGAGCTCTTGGTGGATGATTTGAGCAATGAGCTCTCCACCTTATATAGTGATCTATGGAGGATTCTAGAATATGTTCTAGAATCATCATCTTCTAGATTATTCTACATCTTACAAGAATATACAAGGGAATATTCTATATACAAGAATATTCTGGAAGCTTGTGGACTTCTCCATCTTCTTCCATACTCTTCTAGGCTCTTCTAATAGACCTAGACTCTTGTCACGGGCCATCCAATATGTAGGAAAATGAGTAGGCCGTGACATTAGTCTAACTAAACAAAGGAAGCTTGAAATTTGATGTTTATTGTACGTGGCTCACTTTTGAGAATATTATAAAATATTTTATAGTTTCATATCCTTTAATCGCCCAAAAACTTACTGCATTTACATCATCCTGTTCTACATTTTTAAGCATTTAGACTCTCAAGTTTATCCGGTTTGCTAGATTTCACAATAAACAAAAAAGAGTAGAATCCTTAATTTACCTAAATTAGGAACACTTGTTGCACTGCATTGGATATGGAAGACATCACAATCAAATCTATTTGGTGAATCAATACTACAATTTGATTCTCCGGGAGTTTCTGCAACATCAGAACAATAGAGGTGTAGAAGCATTCAAGTAAGTGATCAAAGAAAGAAAGTAATAAAATCTTTATATTTATTTGACATTGATTACAAATTTTAAGTTGTGAACAATTGTCTTATTCTTGTTGCAGGAGTATTTTGATGGGGTTGGAGGCATTACAACGTCACGATTTATTTCATGAAAATTTACCTGGACAATATTACAGTAACATTCACGAAAGGTGGTCGTTTTGTGATAAAATTGAAAAACTATGAAACTTCTTCTGTCCCTATTGAGAAAAGAGGATTAGGTAAGTTTTCCATCTTATGTCAATCAACTAATTTTATTACTCATGTTGGGTACAACAATCCTTTAAACTATTTTGTTAGCTTTTAGCGAATCTGATGATAACACATGACATTTAGGAAAAGTTCTAAGATATCTTGTTGACAATTTCTTAGTTTCGGTTCTTCATATCCCTTGTTCAAATGGAACATTCTTTTTTCTAATTTCGTTCATCTTCCGAAATTAGGACAAGTTCATTCTTTCTTTTGTGATCAAGACAATTTCTTTCTTTTGTCTACTGCAATGAGTTCAAGAAGTTTTAGGAATGAGTGTAATTCAAAATAAAGATATATGATACTTCCACCAAGAATCATGATAAAAAAGCCTCTTTTAAAATACTGTTAAAAGATGATATACATATAAATGGGATGAGTAGGGTTTTTTCCTGTGTCGATGGTAAACTTAAGCATGCAAGTATTGAAGACAAAATCATTATTTTTAGTTGAACAATGGATAGAGGTTGCTTTTTTATTTGATTGAGTGTATGTGTTTCCCTGTTTTGGTATTAAGAGAAAAACCAACTTGAATTTGGGTTAAATTTGTTTCCTAAATTTCAGGTTTTCGAAAGACAAAAACCATTCCTCATTTAACTTTACATTTTATATTCTCGCTTAGTTCTCTCAAAAATCTCATACAGAGAACATGATAGAAAAAAAGTTAAAAAACCACCGTACTCAAAGACGAGGAGATATCAACTTTTTAAGTTTGGGATTTATGTATCAATTAAACAAAGAGGAAACTAGATATATGATGTAATGAAACAAAATTACAATGATATGAACTCATGAAAATCAATTTTACAAGCATTTAGCATAGCATGTGACTATGTGTTGTATGCTCAACGGTTAATGGGCTGTAGAATCATGCATATTATTTCATGTCATAGGAAATGACATGCTTCTTAGATCAAAATTTACCGTTTTAACATGAATTAAATGTAAAAAAGGGAAAAAGAGGTAAATATTACTTTTGATATTGGGTAAAAACTAACTTTGATATTATTTCATGAATGAATGAATAATGGCAGGCCAATCATGGACCATGGTGCACATTTTATTGGGTCCGCGATTGTGCCACTTTCCCCCCATGGGTGTGTTATCTGATGTTGTGCCTGTATCTTATAATTGGGGGTACTTATACTATAAAATCATTTTCAGCTGCTGCTGTAATCATTTTTTCTTTCCCAATAGCCAGACTTTGTCTCTACCCCAACATTTCTCTACATCGTTCCAGAGCTCCTCTCTCTCAAAATCAATGTGATTTAAGATTCTCAATTGAACCAGCTCAATAGGTAATGGACTCAATCACTCTATCTTCCTACAATTCTTTGGAGTTTAAACCTGAACCCTTGATTTCTTTTTTCTTTTTCTTTTTTTTTTTGGGATTTTAACAGTTCAATTTTTCAGAGAATTAGGTTTTTTTTTTTAAACTGCAAAATGATTGATGATTATGAATGAGGCTAAAGTCTATCTAATACACACAACGTTTGGTATATATGATATGAGATCTCATGCTGTCTTACATTATATTCCTTTTTACTTATTACTACCCCTTGGAGGATACCCATCAGAGCCCTCCTCAAGCTCTTTGTGTAGTTAGTTTGAAATGGGGGATTTTGAAACTCAGAATACTCGCAATATTTGTATACTTTCTCATGTAGATCATGGGAAAACTACCCTAGCTGATCATCTGATTGCTGGCTCTGGTGGTGGATTGCTCCACCCAAAACAAGCGGGACGGTTGAGATTTATGGATTATCTTGATGAAGAACAGAGAAGAGCAATTACAATGAAGAGTTCTTCGATGGCTTTGGAATATAAGGGTCACTCTATAAATCTGATTGACTCACCTGGGCATATGGATTTTTGTGGTGAGGTTTCTACAGCTGCGAGATTGAGTGATTGGAGCATTGGTGTTAGTGGATGCGGTTGAGGGTGTACATATACAAACCCATGCTGTTCTTCGTCAGGCCTGGATTGAGAAACTCACACCTTGTTTAGTTTTAAACAAAATTGATCGGTTGGTTATGGAACTCAAGATGAGTCCGATGGGAGCGTATACTCGGTTACATAGGATTGTGCATGAAGTTAATAGGATTGTGAGTGGATATCAATCTGAGAAGTATCTATCAGATGTTGATTCTATGATTTCAGGGCCTGTAAATGAGACGGGCGGCGATGAGAATTTTTAATGTATGGAGGATAATGATGAAGAAGACACTTTTCAACCCCAGAAGGGAAATGTGGCTTTTGTTTGTAGGTTGGATGGTTGGAGTTTCTGTATCAAAGAATTTGCTGAGTTCTATGCTTCCAAGCTTGGGGCTAGTGTAGCTATTTTGCAGAAAGCTTTATGGGGACCTCGTTATTTTAATCCAAAAACAAAGATGATCCTGGGGAAGAAGGCAATTGGTTCAGGAAGTAAAGCAAAGCTAATGTTCGTGCAGTTTGTGCTAGAGCCACTTTGGCAGGTTTATCAGGCAGCATATGAACCTGATGGAGACAAAGCGGTGCTTGGAAAAGTTATTTTGTTTTTTTGATCGGTGCTTGCAAAAGTTATTAAGTCATTGCATTTGTCTATTCCTCCTCGTGACCTAGAAAATAAAGATAAGAAAATAGTGGCGCAAGCTATTATGAGCCGTTGGCTTCCTTTGTCTGAAGCAATCTTGTCAATGGTAGTTAAGTGTATGCCTGATCCTGTTGCCGCACAGTCTGTTCAAATCACAAGGTTGCTTCCAAAGAGAGTGATTCTGGACTATGTGGTTCTGTCCTTGAAGAAGCAGAGAATGTAAAGAAATCTGTTCAGGCATGTGATTCAAGTCCTGAAGCACCATGTGTTGCTTTCGTATCTAAGATGTTTGCTGTTCCTACGAAGATGCTTCCACATAGAGGTCCCGACGGAGTGATTGTGAACAATTATGCAGACGAAGGCGGGTTTGCTGAATCAGATGAGTGCTTCTGCAAGGATTTTCAGTGGGGTTCTCTTTGCAGGGCAGAAAACTTATGTGCTTTCAGCTCTTTATGATCCATGTAAAGGGGAAGAAACAATGCAGAAACATCTGCAAGAAGTTGAGTTGCATTCCTTGTATCTCATGATGGGACAAGGTTTGAAACCGGTGGCCTATGCCAGGGCAGGAAATGTTGTTGCCATACAAGGCCCTGGTCATCACATCTTAAAGAGTGCAACTCTTTCTTCGACTAGAAATTGGTGGCCCTTTTCAAGTATTGTTTTTCAAGTTGCTCCTACTCTAAGAGTTGCTGTTGAACCAACCATTCCGAGAGATATGGGTGCGCTTACAAAGGGTTTGCGGCTTCTGAACCGGGCAGATCCATTTGTAGAGGTTAGTGTTTCTGCCACAGGAGAACAAGTGCTTGCAGCTGCAGGAGAGGTTCATCTCGAGAGACGCATAAAGGATTTGAAAGAGAGGTTTGCAAGGGTTAGTCTGAATGTCTCAAAACCCCTAGTCTCCTATAAAGAGACCATTGAGGGAGATGGATCCAATCTCCTTAATAACCTGAAGGTCTTGACTGGTAGCTTAGAATCCTTAGATTGTGTGGAGAAAGCAACTCCCAATGGTCGATGTGTTGTTCGGGTGCAGGTTGTTAAGCTTCCGCCAGCACTGACAAAGTTGCTTAATGAAAGTTCTGATCTACTTGGGGAAATTCTAGATGGAAAACCTGGGCAGAGAAACAACAAACCGTTGGCGATACATAGAGAAGAGAATTCGGTATTAGATGATAGTCCAGTCGAAGCACTTAAAGAATGGATGATGGGTGTTGTGCAGGATTATGCTGCGAGTGAAGAGCTCGACAAGGATAGTGCTGATAAATGTAGAAATGTGTGGCTTCAGTTGCTGCGGAGAATCTGGGCTCTTGGATCTAGGCACGTTAGTCCTAATATTCTTCTGGTTCCAGAAGCCAAAGAAGAGAATTATGATCATTCAGTTCTAATACGAGGTTCTCCTCTTGCATCTGAAAGGTTAGGTTTTGTTGATGAAAATATTGGTAATGAAGATGTGGCTTTTAAAAATCTAAAGAGACAAGCAGTTCGCTCTCTATGGAGGTGCAGAGTCTCAAGAGCAGTGTTTTATCTGGTTTTCAGCTTGCTACTGGAGCTGGACCATTATGTGATGAACCTATTTGGGGCTTGGCCTTTATTGTTGAAGCTAATGTTATTCCAGTGGAGAATCAATCCGGTGAATCTGATGATTCTACTCAACTAGCAGATCACTATGGAAGCTTCTCTGGACAGATAATGACAGCAGTGAAGGAAGCATGTAGGACAGCTGTGCTTCAGAAGAAACCTCGACTTGTGGAAGCCATGTACTTTTGTGAATTGAACACCCGAACTGAACATTTGGGCTCCATATATGCTGTTCTATCTAAGAGACGTGCCCGATTTTTGAAGGAAGAGATGCAACAAGGGTCATCTTTGTTCACAGTGCACGCATATGTGCCGGTTACTGAAAGTCTAGGGTTTGCACAACAGCTTCTAGAAAAGAAAACTGGTGCTTCAAGTGCATTACTTGTACTTAGTCACTGGGAAGAGCTTTCTGAAGATCCTTTCTTTGTGCTTAAGACAGAAGAAGAAATTGAAGAGTTTGGAGATGGTTCTAGTGTTCTGCCAAACACAGCTAGGAAGCTCATTGATGCAGTAAGGAGGCGGAAAGGTCTTCCAGTGGAGGTGATAGTAGTTCAACATGCCACCAAGCAGAGGACACTATCTCGTAAAGTATAAAAATGGTTGTTCTATTGATGTATCTAGACCTCTAAAGTCTAAACCTGGCGTACTGAAACATCTTAGTAGCCAGAGGAAAGAAAGCAAAAGCGACTCCCGTAGTAGTGGCGAGCTAAATGGGAGCAGCCTAAACCGTGAAAACAGGGTTGTAGGAGAGCAATACAAGCATCGTGCTGCTAGGCGAAGCAGTGGAGTGCTGCACCCTAAATGGTGAGAGTCCAGTAGCCGAAAGCATCACTAGCTTATGGTCTGACTGAGTAGCATGGGGCACGTGGAATCCCGTGTGAATCAAAACTGTAAGTTGTTATATTGTTTTATCAGAAGATAGGAAAAGAAAAGGGTATTCAATGGTACATACATGTCACCAGTGTGTTGTTCTGTGTTACAGGTCTACTGACAACAATCATATAACTGAGCATCTGACTTTGAAAAGCAAAAGATGGATGTCAACGTTGGTAAATAGTGGCTACAGTAACTGCAGCATATTAATAGTAACTTCTGAACATGGAGATAACCCAATATTTATGACCCTGTAAGCATATACTGTTCATTTCTGCAAACCCACAATTTCGTCTTTTTACATATATAAATGTTCTCATTATTGGGCTTTATCTGTCAAACTTAGTCATTCTAGGTGTCTAAATCAAAACTGTATCCCTTAGCGACACTAGTTTGTATCAAGGTTTAGGGAATATACTCGATGATGAACTTGTGTGCTCCATTAGATATATGACTAGATTATAAGGACATCCCTTCAACATAACATATGTCAGTTAAAAGACCCTGGGATATAAAGCCCACAAACAGCAAAAGATAGATACAAAATGAACTTTTTTGGGCTACCAACTTTCAATTGAACCATTGGTGCAGGAGTTCGGCTTCAGTATACTTGCTGTATGCTGAAGCTCATTTCCGATTATCTTAACTTGGAAAGAGCTTTTGTTGATCTTAGTTTTGAAACCAGGATTCAATGCATATGAACTATAACCTGGAGCTGTACTTAGCTTCTCATTTTACATTTGATGGGTCATGAGTTAGCCATTCAAAGTATACTTGTATCTTATGTAAAGAAAATGAATCTACTGCATTAAAACAATACTATCCTCTGCAAAATTGATAACATCGATTTAAAAGTTATCCAAACCCAAGTTATCTTCAAAAATAAATGATCACAACAATGTAACTAACAGCCATCAGCTTTTGAACCTATAATGGAAGACCTAGTTGAAGTCTATGCTTATATCAGTACTAAGAAACATAAGGTAACAATCAATAACAAGAAGAAGAAAAACTAGTAAACGGAAAATTTTGGGGAATTTATAAACATTAGTTTGCCATATGTATGTTCTATATTCTGTAGGATTCACTAGTGACTGTATGTAGGTTGGATCATTCTAAGCAACACACGTACTTCACCAACCATTTCTAGGCTTTGTATGCATCCTGGTAGCTAAGTCACATACTTCACCATCCATTCTAGGCTTTCTATGCATTCTGGTAGATCGTCGTTTTTGGTTCTGACGTGAGTCTGCAAAATCAACCATATGAAACAAAGATTAGTTTATCTATATACACACATGAAACCAGTACTGCATCTGAAAAACAGCTCTTTTTTTGTGTGTTTAATTATCCACACCAACACCCTTCATTGATCAACACATCAAGTGTTGCTCTGTTGACCTTGTTTTGTTAATGTCAAACATATTGTTAATGTCAAACATACACACATAAATACCCAGTCCTCAATTTTGAAGGAGAGACTGCATAACCCATATTTAGGTGTATATCAATTGTGATAGGAGTTTTAATTAGGAGGATATATAACCATACCTCCATGATGAATTGGCAGGCGGAATCCTGATTTGATGCCAAGGCTGAAAGAATGACCAAACCGGCAGCAACAGTTGACGGCCAGTAGCACAGCAGGTCAGGGTCCATCAAAGAAAGAACTGCAAGATACTTGGCTCTGTCCTCCATTTCCTCATCTGCCCTTGCTGCTTTCAGATAGAACCTAGCAACATTTGGCCTTGATATTCTCAGAAATGATGGTAAGAAATAATAATCCTTACAGGATCAGGGGCTAAAACTAAATGGTCAGGGATAGGCCAGGCTAGGCGCAGATGGGTGCAGTATGTTTCACTAGTAAATTGAAGAATATAAACTAGAGGGAAGGAAACAATACCATAAGAAGTTGAAAGTGGTGGGCGCAGAACATTGGAAGTTGAGGATCTCTTGAACTAACCACTCCATGGCAACAACTTCACACCTGTTATACACATCACTCCCAATCTGGAATGTCTTTTGCCTTATACTGCGCATATTTTTGTAGAGAAACATATCAATTGCAGTCAATGTAAACTATAATCCTTCTGATCCGTATAACAGGTGTTTATGTGACTGAGTAATCCATGCCAAAAAGGTGAATAGTAGTTACCAGTTATACATCTGATTTTCTTCGATTCGTGTGGCTAAGGTGAGGCAAGCAATTCCAAGTAATTGAAGCTTCCTTTTGTTTTTGAAGTAGCCTTGGCGTAAAAATCTGTCCATGAGGCTTACACATAAGAACACTGTCTCTAAATTGAGCTCCCTCAGACCTGATTCCTGCATAATTTAATTCATTCATTAATGTACCAAATTAAGAAGGAGATTACAGATTAATTAGATCAATTAGATTAATTAGATTAACTACTAATTACAAACTAAAAACCTACATCGATTATCCAGTTAACAATTGATTGCCTCTGTTGAAGAAGAAATTCTCCGTAGGCTGTTGTTGAGTAATAATCTTCTAAGTAATCGTTAAGAATCACATGATTTCTTTCTCTACTCCTGAATTTCTTGTAACTATCTTCATGATTTTCATCTTCAAATCTCAAAAACTGAAAAATCAAATCAAATCGTAAAGAAAAATCAGATCAGAAAAGTATTTACATAGATCGGAGATTCTGAAATATCATAATCAAGTAAGAACTCGAGAATGAATTCATGTACTTACAGTGAGTTTATCGGAATAGTAATTTTGGATATGTGAAGAGGCTTTGTAATCTGAAGATACTACAGAGCTTAATCTGGAGAATTCCTTTGAGTATTGAATAAGAAACGAGTAATAAGCAGTCGGATTTAGATCTGCAGGTGATCCTTGAGAAAAATCAGTTTGAGATTCAGAATCGAAAAGTGATGATCCAATATAATCTGAGAATTCAGAATCTAGCTCGGAAGTTGTCTTTGGGTAATCTGATTCTTCAGTGCCAGATGAATACTCTTCAGAACAAACGAGTTTACAGTCTGATTCAGATTCATAAGGTTTTTGAGTGATCGCTGTTGATTCTGAATTGGCGAATTCCAAATTCGATTCAACTTTACAATAATTTCTCGATAAATCTGAAATTGACGTCTCCGGAGCTCTAATTTCATCGCCGGCGAATTGATTTTCAATTTTCAATTCGGAATTAGAAATTAATTTTGCCATAAATGAAATCTCTGAAACATTATCATCTGCTTGAATTTCCACCTTTGCTTTCTTAGCAGCAGAATCATCATTAGTAAATTCCTCCTTCGATTTGAATTTTTTCCTTGATTGTTTAATCGAAGAGTAAGCTGATTGAATAGAAGAAGTTTCAGAGAAAGAGATTGCTTCAGAGACATTATTATTACCTCCATCATTTTCATCTACTTTACCAGCTCTACTTTTCGAATTTCTACCATCGCCAGAGAATACTACACCACAAGAATTAGATTCTGATACCTTTTCCGTTACCGTTGTTTCAATCTCTTTTCGTTTATAGTTAGATCTCGTGATGATTCTCCGATCATCAGAACAATTTTCAGTTTCTGAAATCACTTGTTTCTTCTTCTGTTTCTGCTTCAGAGACAGTTTAAACTCTTGAAGCGTTTCAGATCCAACTGAAATCACGTTTGATGTAAACGAAATCTCATCCGGAATCGATGATACCTCATCTTTTGGTTTACAGTACAAAGTGTTAGAAGAAGATTCACCGAGAATTGGAGAGATCTGAAAGCGTTTTCTACGAGGAATCTTTGATCGGAGATTCTTCATTATTGATACTGGTTCAAAATTTTGATTCTTCTTCTTCTTCATTGAATTACTAATCTCAAAAATCCTACTCTCAGTTTCTTTCATTATCTTCAGTTGCGGAAGAAAATCTCGAAGAATCGGTTTCAATTTTTTTTCAAATGAAATAAACCCGCGAAAAATGAGAAGAGAATCTGAGGAGAGAGAGAGATTGTAGTGTTTTAAAGAGTGCAATTGGGGGACCATGTGACATCATGGGGTCAGCTCTACACTCGTTTCTCGTGCTCCCTAAGCCACCGGATATCTACATCATGTGTGGAATGAAAGTATGATACATTGGAATACCGAATACCTTCTCCGGTAGACGGGGAGGAGCCGTTCTATAGCGGCGGTTTCCCCCATTTGCTATCTGACATTAGGACTTGCAATTTATATACTTAATGTTTTCGTAATAAATAAATAAATGTATGAATTAGTTTACTTATTATTTTTTATGAGTAGTTCTAGACGTACTGTGGAAAAAAAACCTTTCAACACTGTCAAAACAAAGAATAAGAACTGGTGAACTTTTTTCATTGAACGGTGGTATCCTTCTAAATGCTATGGAAACCATTAAATATCAAATTTCTTTTTCGATGTATAGATTGTTTTGAAAGAGTTTATTTTCCATGGTTTGTTTAAAAGTTTTGTTTTCCCATATATATATATAACAAAACTTGATATAAAAAACCAAGGTGAACAAACTTCCTATACAAAAAACCCTCTCATATTATTTTCTATAAATAAAAACCGTTTTAATTAAAAATGATACTAAAATCCCATTTCCCTTAATAGTGATTAAATTTAGTATTTAGTATTTTTCAATATACCCGAGTTGCCCTTCCCTATATAACCTAGGTATTGTATTTTTGTGGCGTTTTTTTTTTCTTCTTCTTCTTCTCCCCATCACCATCACCAACAACAACAATACTTCCTCCGCCACCATCACCAGCAGCGACAGTACCTTGTCCGCCACAACAACACCTTCGTATCCTTCACCAACACCTCTCTTCTTCTTCTTCTCCTCCCCACCACCATCACCAACAACAACAATACCTCCTTCGCCACCATCACCAGCAGCAACAGTACCTCCTCCGCCACAACAACACGTTCGTATCCTTCACCAACAACACCTCCTCCTTCCCCATCGCTTCCTCCTCGTTATTGTTTCTCCTCCACCACCAACAACACCTCTTCTTCCTCCTTCTATCATCTATAAATATCACCAACACCTCAAGATCATCATCGCCGAAAATCATCAACAAAATATAATGATACATCATCATTGTCGAAATTAGGGTTTTTTGTTGGTGAAACGTCAGAAAAATGATGAAACCTTTTTGTTTCCATCGTTTTTTTTCATCTGTAATTTTATTTGAACGAAGAAAATGATGGAACCTTTTTTGGTTCCATCGTTTTTTTTCGTCTGGAATTTTACTGAACCAAAAAAAATGATGGAACCTTTTTTGGTTCCATCATTTTTTTTCATCTGGAATTTTATTGAATGAAGAAAATGATCAAGAAAATGATGAAACATTTTTTGGTTTCATCGTTTTTTTTCATCTGGAATTTTACTGAACAAAAAAAATGATGGAACCTTTTTTGGTTCCATCGTTTTTTTTTCATCTGTAATTTTATTTGAACGAAAAAAATGATGGAACCTTTTTTGGTTCCATCGTTTTTTTTTTCATTTGGAATTTTATTGAACGAAGAAAATGATCAAGAAAATGATGAAACCTTTTTTGGTTTCATAGTTTATTTTCTTCTGGAATAAGATGAAACAAAAATAAATGATGAAACCTTTTTTGGTTTCATCGTTTTTTTCATATGTAGTAAGATGAAATAAAAAAAATATGATGAAACCCTTTTTGGTTTCATAGTTTTTTTTCATCTGTAATAAGATGAAACAGAATAAGATGAAACCAATTTCGATTCCGTTAAAATAGTCATTAATTGAAAAACACCAACAAAGTTGGTTTCAAGCATACATCAAAAATGATAAAACCAATTTCGGTTTCATTAAAATAGACATTAAGTGAAAAACACCAACAAAGTTTGTTTTCAAGCACCAACAGTGAAAATGATGAAACCAAAACTGAACATAATTGAATCATGAATAAATAAGGGTGAAAACAAATGGAATTGAAGCTTTCTATCTTTGAACCTAAGTATGAAAGATTGATTTCGAAACAGATGAAACCTAAACCTAACAGATGATGAAACCATTTTTTATTTTGATTTTGATCTGTGATTTTGTTTTGATTTTATGTTGAAATTGTTACTGATGATGATGAACAACAGTTTCGTCAATATTTTGAAATTGTTTTGATTCTGATTTCTAGTTGTAGATGATGCAGATGAGGATGGTGAAGTTATTGATGATGAAGATGAAGACGAAGACGAGGATGATGAAGACGAGGATGATGAAGCTACTGATGATGAAGATGAAGACGAGGATGATGAAGATGAAGACGAGGAAAAAATTCCGTAAGGTGAAGGGGAGAAAAATTCCATTAGAATTGAATGAGATGGAAGGGTTTTTAAGGAAGGGTGTTCTAGACAGTTGGTTTTAATGGATTTTTTGTACCAAATTTCTTTTGTTGGATTTTTTGTAATTGGATAGTGACCCCTCTGGGCTTATAACTCATGACCTTATATATAAAGGTGAAATAAAAAATCTTGCTATGGACAAGCAAATTCTTGATACGGATGTGCATTAAGCATAAATAAACTTGAGAGCCCAATTATTTTTCTAAAGATATTATGCCTGGGAGCCAGCTAGACAGGAGTCATTGGATCCCAAGCCTCGTGTTCCATCCTCCAATGAAATGCACGAGAATTCAAGTCGGGATAGAGAGCATGCATTTTTGTGCGCGTTCCTACCTAGACCCTGTGACTATCATTGAGCAGGATCGGAAATTACCGAGCTTCGTCGAAGTTTTTATTATGTCGGCAAAATTTGATAGAAATATTCGATCATCATCGGCTTGGCCAATGATCTCTAATGTGTATCCAATTATGAGTTCAAGAAAAATTGTCTTGTCAGTCTTGAATAGCATTTCCTACGTAAGTGTTCTAATTGTTCTTCATTTTTCAGTCTGCTGAATTAGTTTCTCTAGTTTGTTCTTCGTATCTTCTTTGATTTACCTAATATGAGAAACTAGAGTTGAAAACATGTCAAGATGATCAAGTGGCGAACTGGTAGTTTTTCCAAACATTTTTAGTGTGCCCAATGTCACTAAATATGTCGAAAAAATTTATTGGGTGATGATATCAATAACCAGAGTTCTAACCTCTAGAAGTTTTATCCTCCAGTAGGTAATATCTATTAAAGGTCAGGTTTTGTAACAGCTTGGGCCAAATGACATGGGTATCAAAGACAGGAGTTTCTCAAAACAAATAAACCTTTTCAACTACTGCTGTCATAAGCTTATTACTCATTCATTCATGATTAAAAGAGAAGAAGACTACAAAAAGACTTAAAATAGATAGATAAATTCAAGTACTAGTCCTTCGAAGAAGTTGTATGTATTGTTCCTTAATTATATCTATCCGACCACTGTTGGGGGTGTAGTTGGTCCCGAGAAAGGTGACTGAGCAGATTTCTGTACCGGTGGAAGCATAGCAACGGGTGAAGAACGAGGTGCAGTCGAGTGTGAAGCATCACAGTAACCACGTAAAATGTCGCCTTCTTCAGCAGTAAAGCCGACAGAAGTAAGCATAGAAGGCCAACATTCACGAGTTATAATACGTATAGCTCTACAACATTCAATACCCAAATACATCTCTCCATCCATGAAGAAAAGTATAATTTCATTAGTGCACGACCGTAACTCATATAGTGCATCCCAGCATTCAACCATGCCAGCACCACCATCTTCTCCATTGATACGAGATGCCAAGTTATGACCAACAGAGTAAGGAAATGTTGTCGCCAAGTCCCTGGCAGATATTACTGTTGCCGTATTGGCCATAAGAGCTGAAATTACTAACATAAAAAACAATTTGCCGTTCATGAGAGCCATAGTCTTGCCTGAAAGAGTGATGAGCTAGACCGGAGAAATGCAAAGAGAGGAATAGTGTGTGAGGAACTGGTGTTTGAGGGTTGGATATATATAGTAGAGAGTAGGATTGCTGCCATTATTGTGTTAATGGTGGGCTTTGATTGTCTGATTAATTGGATTGTAACGGATATTTGAGATAATGAATGGATTCTTGGGAGAGTAATCGTGGGTTTGATTACGGGGAAAAAAATTTATGGGAAAAATAAATCAAATAAACTTTAATGCATGTAACTTCCATTATCCTTTGAAACTTGAATCGACTTAGTTTGTTGGTTTAAGTTTTATACCTTAGTGACTGACCTTCCCTGAGGTTAAAAGTTAGAACGAAAAACATGTACCAAAACACCGATTATAAATGTTGTTAAAGTTTGTGGGCATCCAACTCAAAATGAATTGGCAATGAGTGAAGTGGTCTTTCATATTATATTTTAAGTTTATTATGGGGATATTAACAATGTGGGATTATTATTCTTCACACGCCCCCTCACATGTAGGACACTCTCTATGGGCCTCTAACACGTGGATCATTAAATGTACGGGTAGCCGTTGGATTTACTCTCGTACGGATCTGACTCTGATACCATGTTAAAGTCTACGGGCATCCAACTTAAAACCAATTAGTATGAGTAAATTGGTCTTTTATATTATATTTTAAGTTTATTATGAATATATTACCAATATGGACTATTATAGAAGGGTTTAATTTTGGATGGAACTTCCTTTTACCAGTGACCAAAATATCTTTATGTGTTTATATTTGACTGAGTCAAAACTAGACACTTTATCTTGACTATAAGATGAGACTGCAGGGCTAATTTTGATGTTGAAGTCATAAGAAATATCTTTTGATTAGCTTTTTTACGGCGTTTCAAAAACTTATTAAAGCAAGCATAAAAACGATCCAATGGAACATTTAGTGCCAAAATATTTCAGAGTGTTCTAAGGTGGTTATATTTTTTTACAAAATTATTAATAATATCATTAAATTTTATTTTGAAATTATAAATTTATTTATTGATAAAATAATAGCAATTAATGTTTAAAGATTTTCATGAACATTGATATAAAAAATTTAGTTTCTTTCATTTTTTTTTAATTTATTTAAAACTTCAAAATCCTTATCTAAAGTGAAAAGAAAAAACGTTTTTATAGTTAAGTACTAAAGTTTTAACAGTCTCACATAAATCACTATTAATCTTCAACTTATAGTGTTCTTCGAAAATGCGACAATTCTTCTTTCTCCGGTAGCTTTTCCTGAACAGGAGATATGATTGTTTTGCCAAGAATGAGAAAGAGCAAGCATGTTACCAGGAAAGACCCATGCCCACTTTTTCGAAGGAGTTAGAGCAGACCAATGCCTTACGAGCCACCTTGCAATGCAACAGTCGATGCTCTTGAGATTCAGAATTGTCTCCACAAAGGATACAAGAGGTATACAGATTGATACCTTTGTGCTGAAACATATTAAGGGTATTTCATTTGCCGTGAATAAAACACCACACTAGGAAACTGATTTTTGGAGGGATACTAGGTAATTTCCAAATGAAGGTTGTGACATCCGGTATTTTTCATATGATGCATAATCTGTGATGCGTCATCGAACGAGTTGAGGTATCATCTCGAGCCTGATAATTACAAATAATATATGTTAACATGAATAGAAAATTTGCTTATATCGTAGTACACTTTGATAAACTTGGTGTTGTTATTAGTAACTTTGCAGAAGGAAATATATGGTTTTCTAGTCACTACAAGAAAAATGGGTTTAAGCGACAGGTCGTTTTAAGTCGCTTAAAGCCTTTTAAGTCGGTATAACCGTTATAGCAACTAAAAGTGCCACTCGCTCTGTTGGTTGCCCAAATCCATGTATCTCAAAGCCTTGAGCGACCAGGCAGTCGCTCTAGTAATCAACCAACTTACCTAAAGCGAGTACTTTTGTCATTGCTAAAGATCTAGACCAACTACCATGGAGCAAGTAAAATTGTGATCGCTTAACATATAGACCAACCAATATAGCAAGTAAAATATCAATCGCTTCAGATATACCAATCATTCTAAAGCAAGTAAAATACTTAGTTGATAGATACATGGAACAACTCTTCCTGAAATTGCTTGGCTAAGGTTTTAAGCGATCAAGAGAGATTTCTAATTTTAATTGGTCTGAAGTTGGTTGCTTAAGCTTTTAAGCTTCGAATGTTTTTACTCTCTAAAAGCGATTTGTGACTTAGGAGCTATTAAACTACATAGTTGGAAGATACATGGAACTTAGCCAGATGTTGCTTGACTAAAGTTTTAAGCGACTAAATGAGTTTGCTTGCAGATTTTGATTGGTCTGAAGTTGATTGCTTAAGCTTTTAAGCTATCGAAGTTTTTACTCAAGTTGATTACTTAAAGTTTTAAGCGACCAAATTATTTAAAATTCTGATTTTGATTGGCCTAAATTTGATTGTTTAAATTTTTAAACTACCGAATTTCTTTGCTCGTTAAAAATAAATTATGATTAGATAATCCCAAATTATAATTATAATTAACAATTAATATTAGACATTATCACTAATTAAGATTATATAATTAAAAATAACAAAATTAAATTAATATTAATACTGAAAACAGTTATGAACTAAATTAAAATCATAATTGATCAACCTTATTATTAATGAATTCAATTTACAACATCATTTAGTCTCTAATTACAATCATTTAGTCTCCAAGGGCGAAAAGGTACATTCACAGAAATTTTCCTTGGCATTTGCATTATCACCACCAGGACCTGCTTTATTTCTTGGCATCATATGAAGACAGTGAGATGCAAAAACAACGAAAGATTTGGGGAAAAGACTTAGTTCTCCTCTTTTGCTTTTTCCTGCAAAGTAATATTACAAATATTGCCATACATAAGCAAAGTTCATTTTGAAACCAGAGAAGATAATGTTAACCATTGGACTTTTATTAAATGCAGATACAACTTCAAATGTGGTAGAACTGGTTCATTTTGAAACCAGAGCAGATATAGGTGTGAATATGCTTCATAAAAAATTTCAAATGTGGTAAGTGGTAACACTATTCACGTACTACTAATAAATCAGCTAATTTCAAGTGAGACAGCTGGAACTAATTAGTAGTTCACCCCAATAATACATTGCACAAAATTTTCCCTATGTCTATACAATCTCTTTGAAAACAACAAAAATACTGCAAGTTCTAATACCTAGAAATCCAGTAACGCCAACAATGTCACCACGTTTGACACCAGAATGGAAGCATGTAACTCTGAAGTTCTTGGCCTTGTAAGTAGGACTCCATACATGTTGCCCACGTGTTGTAGTTTTTGTTGTTGAGCTTCTTGATTCCTCCAACTACTTGAAGGTCACCCATCATGCCGGCATGACTTCGACTATACCGAACAAGCTTGACTGACAAACTTGCAGAGTACTAAATTACTCTTAAACACAAAAAAGATCCACAAGGTTTGTAATAACACCGACAATAATCTCAAAAAAAATCTTTTCTGATGTGGAAGATCAGTTAAAACTGCAGCCACAGAGCATACTCAGAATTTCAAAAGACCTTACAACCTTGCTCTGATACCAATTGTTGAGGAAAATTTAGAGTGCACAACTCTAAACTTACTAATATTGGACCCATCAAGTAAACAAATTACTTGTATTATACCCATAATAAAAAGACAACACTTTCCAAAGACCACTAACAATTTGAAGAGACACTCAATAGGAAGCTCACAACTTACACTCAAGACACTACACTCAAACTAAGAATACAAGGACTTATTTTTTTGGATGCATAAACCCAAATGCAAGGGAGGGTATTTATAGTCCTCACCATGCAACCTACACCATATAAATATTAAATTAAGAAATAATCCTAGCCATACATTATTACCAACTTCTACACACTTCTGCTAAAAATCTACTTTCTACATCCTTCTACAATTTTCCTTTAAAATATCTTCCTTCCATATTTGTTGAGAAGCTTCCATTGTCTTGGCTTTGGATTGGGCTTTTATTTAACTTGGGCTAAAATAAAAGATAAGTTGGACTTTGTAATAGGTTGGGGTTGATTTTCAACGGACTATTGCTAAAGAAAAGTAAAAGAAGCCTTTGCCTTGATTTAGATATTGTAGGCAAGGCTTTAAACAACTGTTTCTGGATTCTCTGACTTCTTGCTTAATCAACTGATTCTCAACTGCAACTGGTTCTACAGTCTCTTTAGCAAGTGGAACGCAAGCCTTTACCTGCTGTCACAGTTAACTGTATCTTTGTGTGCATTGACAGGGTCAAAAAATTCTTGGCTAGAACTCATTAACACATCAAAAGAGGCTGCATGCTGGTTTAGACAAAGGGAAACTGATGTTCATCTTGATGGTACAACCTGAATATCCAACCCCTGGAGGAATAAGAATCACGTCATCTAGTACAGGCCGTTACAAGTCGGCATATTTTATGCAAGGCAAGAGCTACACTAGCCATGTTGAAACCATCCTTTGTGAAGATTCATATCAGAGCATGTACTCTCAGTTGCTTTGTGGTCTTTGTCATAACAAACTAGTAGTTCGTTTCGGAGCAGGTTTTGCTTCTAGGATGGTTGGAGTCATAAGGTTCTTAAAGGAATAACATTGGACTCACTTTTGTAATTATATACGGTCCGGAACTATAGATTATGCCAAAATCACTGACCCATTAGTGCAAAATGCAGTTTTGGAAGTACTTAAAAAAACTGCTAGTCCGGAACTTGCAGATTTTATCGAGACTGAATGTATGAGAGATGAAGCATCATGGAAAGGGATCATATCAAGGTTATGGCCTAACGTTAAATATATCGAGCTTATTGTAACCGGGAGCATGTCGTAGTACATTCCAACTATTGATTTTTATAGCAATGGTCTACCAATCATTTCTTGTAGGTATTCCACTTCCGAATGCTACATGGGTATAAACCTTAACCCTCTATGAAAACCCGAAGAAGTATCCTACACCCTCATCCCTACCATGGCGTATTATGAATTCCTTCCAGTACGTGCATGATGACAGCAGCAACAACAGAAACAATTGCGATTCCCTAAATAGGGAGCAGGAACCACGAGAACCAGTTGATTTCATATCTGTTGAACTGGGAAGAGACTATGAGCTCGTTATCACGACTTATGCCGGTAAGTAACATATTATTAATATGTCTAGGTTACTCTTCCTCCCCCCTTTATGTTATTATTCAGTCATATTTTTATTGTATACTGTCATAGGGCTATATAGGTATAGAGTTGGAGATGTGCTACGAGTTGCTGGATTCAAGAACAATGCTCCTCAGTTTAAATACATGGGCAGGAAAAGCAAACTTCCAAGTATTGCTACTGAAAGGATTGATGAAGTGGAGCTTCAAAATGCCGTGAATGTGCTGCGAACCATCTCATTAAATTCATTCATGTATCTCTTGTTGATTACACTTGATTTACTGATAGAACATCAACTACACCAGGACATTATGTGCTCTACTTTGAACTTCACAGCGACATGGGCAACACCTCAATTTCTCGGCCGTCAGTGTTTGAGGAACGTTGTCTCGCGTTGGAAGAATCCGTCAGCAGTTACTATTGCTTTGTCCGCAACGAGGGGACAGTTGGACCTCTAGAGATAAAGATAGTCGAGAAAGGAACCTTCGACAAGTTCATGAATTATGCAATCTGCCAAGGTGCTTCACCTGGTCAATACAAGACACCACGATGCGTGAAACTTGCTCCCATTGTTGAGCTTCTCAATTCTAGACATGTCCAAAATATAACGGTATGTAAGTTATGCAGAAGATCGTGCAATAGCCTATTTAGAATTTGATTGGCTTTAAGAGTGTTCAAGTTATTGTTCTAGTCCGCTAAATTTGATTAGTATAATTTATTTTGTTAAACGTGTGCAAGTTAAGTTGTAATCAAACCGAGGTCTAAATATTATCTTACATCGGAGATGATCTTACGTTGAACCCAAACTTCCCTTCAGGTATCTGAGTATCCTCTTAACCAAAAGCATATGAGTATCTGATGGAGCATGCATAAACTGTGATACATAAGAGACAACAAAGCAGATATCTGGTCTAGTTAATGTAAGATATTGTAAGCTACCTACTATATTCCTATATTCTGTTGCATCACTCAATAAAGTCCCATCAGTAATAGAGACTATGTTAGCCTTGGTCATAGGTGTTGTGCAAGGTTTGCAAGTCAACAGTTGTGCCTTAGTCAAAAAATCCAAAGTATATTTCTTCTGTGTGAGCAACGTAGTGTCAGAAGTAGGTTTTGTAGCCTAGATGGCAATAAGATAATGCATTGAAGACATCTAATTGCTTAACAGACCGTTGTTTAGTTAAAGCAATTTTAAGGACAATTCTGACGGTAGGAACTTAACTACTGGGCTAAAAGTGTCCCTAAAATCAACACCCTCTAGTTGAGTATAACCCTGAGCCACTAATCTAGACTTATACCTATCAAAAGATCCATCTGCATCCAACTTCACCCTATAAACCCATTTGCAACCCAATATGTTCATCCAGGGCTCTGGTAGAACATAATCCCATGTCTCCTGATATACTAATGCATCAACCTTTTCCTTCATAGAAGATATCCAATGTGGAATTTTAGAAGCAGTCTTGAAACTTTTAGGCTCAGAAGTGGTTGTTAATAAGGATGTGGAAGCAATAGGTATGGGATGCCTAACAGTGAGATGAGCAACATGGTCAGGACATAATTTGGGCTTAGAAATTCCCTTCTTAGATCTAGTAACAACAGTACTAGTAGGAATTGAAACAGAGTCAGGTGTAGAAGGAATTTTTGTAACTTCAGAAGATGATTGAACTGAAGCTACAGAATCTGGAGAAACATTTGAGGTAAAGTAGAACTTGAATTCATCAAAGACAACATGTCTAGAAATATAAGTATTTTTAGAAATTAGGCTATAGCATTTGTAACCCTTATGCATAGAACTATAGCCAATAAAAACACACATAACTGACTTAGGAGAGAGCTTGTCAACTCTGGAACTTCCTAAGAATGGGTAGCATGTAGAGCCAATTTTTTTTAACCACTTGTAATCTGGCATTGAATGAAAAAGAACTTCATAAGAAGACTTGTATGCCAAAACTTTGGATGGAGTTCTATTGATAAGATAAGTTGTTGTTTGAAAAGCATCATACAGAAATTCTTTGGGACAAGAAGCATGAAATAAGAGAGTTCTACCCATTTCAGTAATGTGCCTATGCTTTCTCTCATCTAGGCCATTTTGTTCTGGTGTATTTGGACAAAATATCATAACTGAGATCCCATTTGAGTCAAGAAAAAGCTTAAATTGACCCTTCACAAGCTCAGTAGCACCATCAACTTGAAAGAACTTCACTTTAGTTGAAAACAAATTTTCTGTTAAACTTTTAAAATGTGTAAAACAAGATAGAGCATCTGTCTTGAAAACTATTGGATAAATCCAGTGAAATCTGCTATAATCCTCTATAAAAACAATGTAGTATCTGAATCCAGCTAAAGATGCTACATGTGCAGGTCCCCATACATCACAGTGAATTAGATATAATGGTTGAATTGCATGAGTATCATAAAGAGAAAATGACAATCTTTTACTCTTGGCAAGTTGGCAAGGATGACAGGTAAAGGATTTACTTGAAAGACTTGTGTGTATTTATTTGTGTTTTTGTAAGTGATGCAAAATATATGAGGAAGGATGGCCTAATCTAGCATGCCAAAAGGAAGTAGCAGAAGCCACAGTTGAGGAAACAAAGGAAGAATGATTTAGTTATGGAATAGAAGACAAATGCTGAATGGGATACAAATTATTAACAATATCACCATGAGCCAACAAAGTATTATCAAGCATGTTTCTTATCTCATAACCTATGGATGAAACACAAAATAGCAACAATTGTCATTGGTAAACTTAGCAATAGACAAGAGATTATGCTTGAGTTCTGGAACTAGTAACACAGTGTTTAAACTAAAACTAGTTTATTGTGTTTGCACAAAAGAAGTTCCAGTTAAAGTTATAGGCAGTGTCTTACCATTTCCCACCATGACCTTCTCCTTTCCAGCATAAGAATAAGGATGTTGAAGGAAAGATGCATCACCAGTCATGTGAGAAGAAGCTCCACTGTCATAAACCAAGTTGTTGGTGTTGAGTGCTCACTACTGTCAGAAGTAGGAGTGCACATCGGGTCGGGTGGGTCGGGTTTGGCCCCACCCGCACCCGACCCGCCAGTTGGCGGGTGACTGAAGTATTCACCCGCACCCAACCCGTCGTAGGACGGGTCTATTCTCATCAAACACTAATCTAATATTCTGAAGCAATGAAAATAGAATGAGAAGGAATGTAGTGATACAACTGTCCATTAACATCTTACTGTTTGCTTGAGAAAGATGCTAGTTCTGCTGTTGTAACTTCTAAAACAAAGATATGGTGCCTTAGCACTAATGAAGTTTGTGAAATCAGTCTCTTTATCTTTTATTCTTTGTTTCTATAATCATTATTGTCACGGAATGCTACTTTAGCGCTAATGAAAATTTTGTGGTAGTGGTGTTTGTGTCATCAGGATACAAAATCATTTGTGATTCGAAGAATTTGTCCCTGCCATAAGTAATGCACATTTGGCTTTTACTGCCACAAATCATTTGACAACCATTTTATTAGTAACACAATGTACCAAATCTTACTTGAGATCCCAAAGAAGTGAGGTACATATATATAAGTTAGAATGGTGGTATACCGTTCAGCAATATAGCTTGCACAAGATCTAGCTTCAGGCAACGATCAACAAAATCCTCGTATCTTTGAACTTTCAATAACCAAACTTCCGAAAGATTGTTGCTTTAAAACTCCATCTCAATTCATCTTCCCTAAACATAAAAGCAAATCAAGTACATTCAGATACGAAATTGGGGTTTTTCAAACCCTAGAGAGAGTAATGTAATCACAGTTCAGAGTTTTATTTAATGTAAAGACTGTGAACACAAAAATGAGAACTAGGGTTTATATTTGTACCTCCAAATCCCACGATTCTCAGTATCCAAGAACTCTACGGCTAAGATGAAGTTGTAGCACATGTTAAAAATCTTCGATATGAAAGAAGCAAAAACCCAAACACACAAACCATACTTTGTTAATACTGCAACCAATTATTCATAAGATCTTAAACCTTTGACTAAAAATCTTCAACACCAAAAAAAAAAAAACTGAGAAAACATCAATTTTCTAAGGTTACGAAAAAATCGAGTTAATATAGGATAGATTTAGATTTATGGTTTATGGGTTCTGATTATGACATCAAAGTTTAGAAGATTTTGGTCTTGGTTTCTAGTTTTTCGGCTGAAATCATGAGGGATCTGAGATTTTGGTCGAGACGGAGGGGAAGAGAAATGTAGAGGACTTAAGTCACTTAAGTCGTATAGCAAAATGCAATAGGGTTTAGAAAAATCTTTTTATATGGCGGGTTGGGCGGGTGGGTGATGTAATTTTAATATAGTGGTAAAAAGAGGGTTCGATTCTCGAACTTGTGAAGGTAATGATTTTAGAAAATAATGGATTAAACCTAAACTAATAAAAATCAGGAAAATAAACTAGAGATGATTTTTAGAAAATATGGGGAAAACCAGGAATCAAGATTCAGTTAATTCTAACAACCTATGTGATTAATCAGATTATTCTTTTTAAATTAATTGAAGCGCAAGTAATTGCCAAAATTGGTTTCGTTATGCTAACAAACAGAGGTAAATCAAAAGGATGGACTATCAAAATTAATTAACCAAGCATAATCCATCAGGCAAAAGCACAACTGTTGAAAGAAAACCGTTTTTCTATTACGAAACTATGTAATTTTAATAACAAAAAAAATTATAATTAATTAATTAAAAATAGACTTACCACATAAAATTGAGAGATAAACCTCCTCCATCATCCCAGTAAATAGACTTAGCTCATGGTGAAGAAAACTTGCTCAAAAGATCTTTTCATTGCTCAAAATATTGATTACAAGGTTGAATAACGGTGCAACAGCTGAACAGACGCGTTTATAAGTGTTACAGAACAAGGTTCATCCGTTGCCAAAGGCTTAGGCAAAGAAAAGGGAAAGGGAATTCAAAACTCTAGGCAACAGAACAACAACACTTTCTAGGTGTTGCTGTGTCTTCTTCTCCGATGGAGTTGATGAAGAACAGCCGGACGTCGGTGACAGCAGCAGTGGCCGGATCGGTCCAGTTTCTGGCCACAATTCCGGCGACTCCGAAAAGTGATTTCTCAGCTCTCTCCCCTGTTCTTCTTAGCTTCTCTTGGTATATATAGGCTCTAGGGATCCTTGTGAGTCTTCTAAACCTAATAGAACTCTTTGAAACACTCCCAAATTCATCCAAATCCGAATCAAAGTATAATACCCTTTTTCCGGCGAAACTCGGATTCGGGGCTATTTTTCCGGCGTAAACCTCTAATTCTTCACGTGTTTAGTCTTGTATTGGTCCCATCTATCTTGTGTATCAATTTGAGCCGAAAATATGCAAGTTTAACCGTGAATCAAAGTGTCCAGTTTAATACAGCAGTTTCCCGACCGATCCCGTGTTGCAGTTGACTCGGTCAACTCGGGTTGACCCGATTTGACCGA
>JAJJMC010031074.1:279964-292505 GCA_023531435.1 Papaver californicum
TGGCAATGAGTGGAGTGGCCCTTTCATATTATATTTTAAGTTTATTATAGGGATATTAGCAATGTGGGATTATTATCCTTCACAAAAACCCTAACTAGATAAATGGAATCATACCTTCTGCAAATCGGAGTAGAAAGAAATGCAAGGGGTGAGAGAAAATCAAGGGCTCTAAGCCTCTGAGACGAAGAGAGGAGAAAAAAACCAAATGGCTACAATGTGGTTGGACCACGTACTTCTAGTATGTGGCCCTCTTCGTTATTTAACACGTTAAAACATTTTCCATTTTTTATATAAATAGAAAACTAGAAAAATTAAAATAATTATTTAGTTTTACTTTTGACGAGTCAAACAATGAAGAGGAAAAAATATTTAAAATATATGGCCGACCACATCATAGTCGGGGCGGAAAAAAAGATGAATGAATAAAGAATAAATCTTACTCTTTATACACGGCCTCCCATATGCAAAATCATCTCAACCCCAAAATTCAACAGCATGTGGTTTTACAAAATACCCGATTTTTTTTGTTTCTAAAAATATATCGAAGTCGAACTATTCTTTGTTATTAGCCTTAATATAAATACAGATGGAAAAACGTGTGCTAAAGACTCGATTTAAATATTTCTGTTAGCAGTGGAAATATGTCGAAATTATAAACATGTATAAGAAATACTAAGCGTTTATTAGGAAAAAATAAGATTCAACAGGGGTTAAAACTACTACTAAGGAAAAATTATTTGTGTACGATAAATTTAAAAAGATATTAAGAAAAAAATATTTTTAGCCGTTTTTATATTTTTTAGTGAAAGTATATCAAAAACATAAACTTATATAAAGAATATTAAGTGTTTCTAAGAAAAAAAAATAAGATGAGAAAAGCTTAAAACTATAATTAAGAAAAAAAATATTCACGTAAGGTATATCTAAAAATGTTGGGAAAAATATTGACAAAATACAAAAAAAAATATTTCCAAGCACTTCCGTGTAATTTTTTTTTTCCTTTTACAAAACTCGATTTTAAAATTATATTTCTAGTAATTCACTTGTTGTAAATATGACGGTTTAGATTTTATTAAGATTACGTAAACACGGTATAAAAATATAAATGAAATGTCAACCAATCAGGACCAAGGGTTTCGTCGACCGACAAACGTAAAAAGAGGGTATACGCTACAGATCAAAGTGGAGTAAGAGATCGAATAGATTTCATAAAAATTCAATGGCCAAGAAATGTAAGGAGGGTAACTTATTTTTCAACCAACCAAGAATCGAGATTTCAACACCCTAAACACTCTTACTCGCAGTATAGAATAAGGGATAAATTAGAGTGTTTAGGGTGTTGAAGTTTCATGGTTTTTATTGAATCAAGCATTTTACATCCAATGACTTGGACGTAGCTGTACCGAGTGATTTGATACAAAGAGTGAAGCCGCTGAATCATCAATAAATTTGTTAATTTGATGACTTAGGTTTATTTAGGTCTAATGATTAGACACAACCGTATTATTTTGCGCTTTTTGTTCCTTACAGGAATAGCATTATAAACCACGCAAGTGTCTCTAAAGGAACCCCAACGGGCCAAGCCGGGTTTGAACCGGTAACCTTTGGATCTGAACTCGGATGATATGCCACTGGGATATGGACCCAAACGTAATTTTAGGTCGATTATTAGTCGGATCCAACTTTTACAACCAGCGATCAGCCGAAAAACCTTTGAATTCCTCTCGGTGTGTTCGTAAAAAATTAGTCTTTAGGAAATAATCAAGTGTTAGCCAAGTGAGCCAATTCCAACTGGTTACATGATTTCAAGGAGTGGTTTCTTCATCTATTTTTCATTTCTTAAGCTCGCAATATTTTAGGCAATTATAGCCACATACCTTCAAAATTTGTAAACCTTGATGTAGAAAAGAATAATTCTTAATAAAGAAATAAATCATAGTGGTTGTTTTTTTTTTCATATCAAATAACATTATAATGCATAAACAATATTATTAAAAAAAAAATCTAGTTATATTTATGTTTCAAAAAAAATGTAGTAATATTTAACTGAAGTCGTATACGTGATCTTTATGAATCAATCAAAGCCCTAGAAAAGAAGTTCTATATGGAAAAGGATAACGAGATAAATTTTCTAATAAAACATATCAGATTTTAATAAAATTATAATTTTTTATAAGAAAAAACCCCATAAAAACCCAATCGGCTTCGAACCGATGACCACTTGATCTGTATTCAAATGCTCTGCACTGAGCTATAGAGGTTGATTATTTTACCTCGATTGTAGCGAATTTCCACAATCGATGATCAAATTTGTTTTTTAGAAAAATCTCAGAATAATTCTCAGATATATTAATAAAAAAATCTTATATGAGTGAGGAAACTGTCAAGTGTTAGCCATCCAAATGAGCTAATTTCAATTGGTTATTTTACAGTTTTAAGTAGGAGTTTCTTTTATTTTCTGGTTATTTTATATTTTCAAGGAGCGTTTCTTTTATTTTCTTTTAAGCGTTTTTTATGGCAAACCTAGCCACACACATTTTAAATATAGTAAATCTTGATCTGAAAAAACCTAATTCTAAAGAATAATTTTTAGATTAAAAGCCATGAATCGTAGTGGTAAGTCTATTTTTCTTCCATGTCAATTATAATTATTTTAACTGTGACTCGTATTCGATCCGCTTTTGTTATATATGCGCAAAAATAGAATTTATCGAAAGAAATGCATGATTCACAACCCATTAACTGTTGACCTTAGTTACTACATGCAATGCTAAATGTCGGTAAATTTAAAATTCATGAGTACATATTCATATAATTTTAATTTTGATTTATAACTTTTTATCTATAAATATGTCTAGTTTACTCTCGTCCCTTAACCGATATTCGAATCAGTTTAGATCCTCGACATCTCCTGGTTTTGGTATCATGGTCGATTTTGAGATTTTGGAGAAGACTAAATAGAGAGATATTGAAATTATCCGATAAGTTCATAAAAATCTCCTCTCATATGGTAAGTAAGAAGTTAAAAAGGAATTTCACACATACACACCATTTTAAACAAACTAATGACCTCCTCATGTGCATTCAAATGCTTTACCATAGAACTATAGACCCATTTGCGACTATACAAAATTCATTCAGCGGTTGGACCAAGTTTTCACAATCAACGATAAAATCTATTTTCCCTAAAATCTCAAAATTTATCTTGATGTATTATCAAAATTTATCTTGATGTATTATGAATAATTTTTTCTTGAAAACTATAAGTATTGGAGATGGTGTTTTAATTGAGTTAATTCTAATAGGGTAATATTTCTAAAATAACATTTTTAATTGATTATTATTATTAAATTTTAGTATAAGAAATATTTAAAATTCGATAGTTATGTTTAAATTTGTATTGCATGTGTTTTAAGATATTTTCTAATGATATAAAGTTTATAAATATCCGTGTCACAGTTTGAGAGATATGTCATTCATATTTTGTTATCCATAAAGATATAATTGAGAAAAATGTCTAAAATATATCTCGTTATTTATTATCCATAAAGATATGATTGGAATGATGACTATGCATGGCTTCTAATAGGGTAGGGTTTAAAGGAGAGGGTTTAAAATTTTATATAAAATAATAAAAAATTTAGATTGTTTTATATGAAATTCGGTATATTACCCGGTAATTTAGTACCCCGATCATCATTCCAAACTTCTAAGAGCAAGGACTATGGGATAGAGTGTTCAAACATTCTATCTCTTTCAGAACGAATGAATGACTAGGCTAAGAAGGAATTTTCGCATTATAGGGGAAGTAGGGGGAAAGGAGGCTAGACGGATGAAGTTTTCCCATCTGGATTTCAAAATTATTAATTTTTAATTAAAAAATAGCTAGACGGGTGAATTTTTCCAGTCTGCCTTTCAAATATATTTTCCTAGATCACAACCGTTGGATGAAACTTTAACCTAGACCGGGGAACTTCACCCTTTGTGGATTCCTTGGCGGATGAAGATTTCCCGTTTGGCCCAGATGGCTGAAGTTCACCTGTCTAGTGAAGATTGGAGGTCACTCCTTCGATTGAAGGAGTGTATCAAAAACTTTAGTGTTTAAAGGAGAACACTCTACCCATAGTGAAGTCTAGTTCTCGATCAATTTCGATCAAACCCCTTCATTTTGAGGGAGAACACTCTCCCCATAACCCTCGCTCTAAGATAAGATTGCATCCACAAAAAAATAAAAAAAAAATTGTGTTTTTATTTGGCTTTCTTATATTTAATATAATTCATGTTATAACTTAAGTTTGACTTTAAAAAAAATATTATGAATTAAACTTCTAGTTAAAAAAGGAAAAAATTAGATTGAAGTGTTCATTCCGTTGGTTGTTCTTATTCCGACATTATAGCCTGGAATATGAGATTCCTCCAACAGATATTGTTCTTTAATAGTGGAAAGTAAATGAACTGGATTTAAAAGAGATGGGTCAGGGGCCATGTTACACATATCTTTATGAAGTTGACTCAAGACAAAGTTAGGCATAATGTTCCAAACTTGTTTTTGATAGCCTTGTTTTCTTGCATCCTTTGCTAGCTTGTCTTCCACCATATTTCCATCCCTGTGAACGAAAAAGGAAACCCAAGAAATTTCTGCAAGACTATAAAATCCTCATTGCTTATGATTGCCTGATTCCTCTAATGAAATGTATTCCCTTTTCATGTTGTAAACTCCATTATGCGCTGACAATCACCTTCCACCAATTTTTTTTGTAAATTCCATATTCATTGCCCAAGTAGAAGCTTCAAGAAGAGCTATAGCCTCTGTTTCTTCTAGGCTTGCTGCAGAGATGGTTCCAGCTTCAACTGTGATACATGTACCTGCATGATTTCTAACAATTAAACCATATCTTGCATGAAAGTTGGCTTCCTTCCATGAGGTATCTATGTTTATTTTTATCTGGTTCCCACCATTTCTTGATGACATGAAGAAGTCTTGTAGTTACAGTTTCCCTATCTAGTAAGCAAGAACTTCTAGTATTAGAGAGTGAACAAAAATTTATATGTATTTGGATAGATAGAGATGTCTACAAGCTGGATTTATAAATGTTTCGGAAAATCCTTAAACATTTTTATTTCCAAATGATCCAGCATTTGGTTGCTACTATTTCAATCAAACATTCATTACGTGAACCTGTTATCTATCAAGTGTAATAATCCATCAAAGGAGAGTCACACAAAAGATCAAATTGCATACCAGCTAAAGGTGGAAGCATCCAAGCAGACCTTGCATAAGGGCATTCAAAGGATAAGTGTTTGAGGGATTCAATATGATGGTTGCAGAAGATACAATGTGATTCATTATAATTTGAGAGAAATTTAAAACAATTCCTAACTGCTAAAAAATTATGAATACATTTCCATACAAAGATTTTATTCTTTGAGATATATTCAATTTTCATAAAAATTTCCAGAATATAGCAGTTGAGTTTTGTGAATCCAGATTAACATGGTTATGTATCTTTTCATAAAGAGATTTTACAGTGACGATTCCATTGTTTGTTAGGAACCACCTCAGTTTATCCTTTTTAATGTAGTATTTATATTCTGGTACAGGGAGATACCTAAGATCCTATCAGCGCATACATTGTGAAAATTATTTCTAACTTTATCTATTTTTCACTTCTTTGTGCCTGAGTCAATTAACTCAGACACAAATGTTAAATTGTTATGTTTTGAACCTAAAAAGGTTAGTAGACTGCAATCCAACCAGGGATCCAAATATATTCCCATATATTTGTCATTCCCCATTCCCCACTTCCTAACAACTATTTTTCTTGATTAAATCTATACCTTGAAGTATACTTTTCCAGGTGATATAGTTTTTTTAAGTGGTAAATAAAGTGTTCGATTCTCGAACTTGTGAAGGTAATGATTTTAGAAATAATAAAAACAAAGCAAAATAAACTAGAGATGTTTTTAGAAAATATGGAGAAAACCAGGAATCAGGATTCAGTTATTTCCCACAACTATGTGATTAATCATGTAATTCTTTTTAAATATTAAGCTCAGATATTGCCAAAATAGGTTTTTATGCAAACAAGTAGAGGTAAATCATAAGCATGGAACATCAATGGTTGTCAACCCAGCATGATCCATCAAACAAAAACACCACTACTGAATGAAAACCGTTTTTTCTATTTTGAAACTATGCAATTTAATAGATAAAGAATTATAAATAAATTAAATAAAATAGACTTACCACATAAAATTGAGAGAAAACCCTCCTCCATCATCCCAGTAAAGAAACTTAGCTCATGGGGGAGAAAACTTGCTCAAGAAATCTTTTCATTGCTCAAAATATTGATTACAAGGTTGAATAATGGTGTAACAGTCGATTAGATACGCTTATAAGTGTTGCTGGAAACACTTCAGCCGTAACAAAAGGTATTTTGAAATAACGGAAAGAAAGACGGACTGCGTTAATGAACGACAGTTTTGTTTGTTAATGAACGACAGTTTTACCGTGTATTATGTTCTTCTTCCTCGTTGAAACAGCAGCAGAAAATTGTTCTCCTGTTCACTTTTTTTCGCTGATTCCAACCTATTCTGAGCTTCCCGATCAATTCTCCCCTCAACCCAATTGATCTTCCCCTCTATTTATACCATCCCAAGCCTTAAATCACATTAAAACTTCCTTATAATTCTTTTTAGAAATCACCGAAACAAATTCTAAAAATAGAATTTTCTTCCCTTTCTCTGTTGGTTTGATTCTATCAAGAGAATGTTGTTTAAATCTTTCTCTTCTTCCTTCTTATTACCCAATTTAATTCTGCTTTCCAAACCAAGAGAAAATTTCCAAAAAAACATGATTTCCAAAAGCCGATGGTTTCCTATTTACGATGTTTGGGTGAAGAAGAATTTTCTTCCCTCCAAAATGCGATTCAAAATCCTGGGTGTGGCTGCCCTGATCCAAAAAATGGGTGCCTTAATCCAAGTTGAGGGTGCCTTTAACATTTCTCCAAAAATACCTAAAAAGCAATAAAAACCATAATAAGTACAAAAATTAAATACCAACAACATATAAAATTGAGACTAAATCGGACACAAAAATGTGTCTATCAAATACCCCCAAACTTATTATTTGCTAGTCCTCGAGCAAATCTAATCTAGAAAATAAAAATCCTAACTCACTTTCGCAGGAATCGCGACTACATTTAGCATATGCAGCAAGCCGTTAAACCCCTAGGTGTCCCTAGTGGACGAGTTTCGTCTCGTGAGGGTTTACAAGAGGTATACCCACAAAACCTTTACTCCAGATTTTAGTGACTCGTGAAAAATTTAGGATAGACACTAAACAAACTCTTTAGTTGGCTTACTCAATTCTTCGGCTATAGGAATCATTACCCTATATGAGTCCAATTGTTGTATACGAGTGCTTACTCAAGCATACTAAAATTCATATATAAGACAACAGAGCTCTACTCAGATAATTGTTTAACCACAAGTCTCAGAATCTATCACAGTTCAATCACATGAAAAGATTTAGAAGATGAACATGGAAAATATGAAGGTTGCACGTGTTGACTAAGGTGAACGGTGTTTCCCATATCTGTCTGAAGGTTATTGCCAGGATGAAACCTAATGAAATCGAGATCCGCACCCACTGTTTTTAAATACAATACTACTATCAATTCAACTGGTCTATACTCGAGTTCCCATGGATCCTGCATTCCACGCTTGCTTAGGCGACGGAGACAGGGAAAACCCAAACACAGAGTTAACAGTACTTTTTTTTTTTTTTTTTTTTTTTCATAATATTGGGGCTTAATCTCAAAACACTCTATTTCATCCCGACTCCGATAACAATTTGATACTGGGCCCCACCAAATCACTTAGAGAAACACAAGTTTGTAAAAGTAAAAACAGAAAGTGATATCATAGTGATAGACTCCGAGATGTGGTGACAACTATCATGTATTTCACACCTGAACTCTGTCCTTTTATGAATAGACCATTTAGCTGGGTACACCAATTCCTATAGAAAAAGAGCTAAGTTTCCATCTACCTAGAGTGGTTAGTGTCACCCTGAATTGTTCACAAGCTGCTAAATTCCAAATTTATTATTCCTAAAAAGTCTCCCAATACCCCCAAACTTAAATTAAACAATGTCCTCAATGTTTCTAAACACTGCACGAAAAGGAATTAGGGAAAGATATTACCGTGTCGCATGAGCATAAGTTACCTCCTTAAATCATATAATAATAATCGAAACAACTGTGGATCATCTGAATCAAATAGTGTTATCCACAATAGAAGGAAACAACAGCAAGCTACGAAGATAAACAATCTGAACACACTTTGATCCCTATTTAGGTAAACCACATCGACCAGAGGATGGGTTTTTGGCAACTGAACTTCTTTCTGAACAGGAGGATCATTGGATCTAGCTCGAAGATGATCTTGTACAATGGTAGACGTGCATATGTCAGGTCCCAAGCTAGGGACCTTCCTAAGATTTAATGGTATAGCACATGGAGAATGATAGTCACCCCCAAACTTAGAGTTTTCAGTGGCTCTAGATAGACTAATAACAATTTCCCTCATTTCCGGATCGTCAGATTCTCGAAAATAGTCAATTGCTTCTTCTAAATTACACTCCGGTGGTGCAGAACCTAACAAAGTGCTTACTTCATTAATAAAACTATCATTATCGCCATCAATTCTATAGTAGGCTAGGCATTTCTCTAATGGATCTTCTAATGGGTCGAGCCTACGCTGCATCTCCCTAGACGGTTTGGATTCCTTCTCTGAATAGATCTGGTGCATACAAACTGTTGGGATAATTCCCTTAATATCTGCTATGGTCCCTCCTAAGGCTTTCTGATTATCCTGAAGCACGGTTACTAGCCTATTCTCTTGGTCACTATCCAAATCTGAAGCTACAATCACAGGTAAGGTCTCTGATGGGCCTAACTCATCAAACTCTAATCCAAAGTGGGCTAGACATTTTTCTAACGGGTCTTCTATCAAAGTGTTTGGTAATGACTCCTGAACTAGGGTCTCTATCATGTTGACGGTTTCTAAGGTGGGGTCATCTAGCTCAGGTGATTGATTACTAATGTTGAAGATATTCAGCTCAATAGTCATGTTACCAAAAGACAAGTTCATAACACCGTTACGACAGTTAATGATCGCATTAGATGTTGCTAAGAACGGGCGACCTAGTATAACCGGTATATGATTCTCTGGATCAGGCACAGGTCTGGTATCAAGCACAACAAAGTCCACTGGATAAATAAATTTATCCACTTCAATCAAAACATCCTCTATGACACCTCGAGGAATTTTCACAGACCTATCAGCTAACTGCAAAGTCATCTGAGTCGGTTTCAAATCGCCTAGTCCAAGCTGGAGGTACACATGGTACGGCAGTAAGTTCACACTGGCTCCTAAATCGAGTAAGGCTCTTTCTAACCGGTAGTTTCCTATTGTGCAAGCTATGGTTGGGGAACCTGGGTCTTTGTACTTAAGGGCCGTACTACTCTGTATAATTGAACTTACATGACTAGCTAGAAAAGCTTTCTTATGTACGCTAAGTTTTCGCTTTCGCGTACACATGTCCTTCAGAAACTTGGAATAGGCAGGAATCTGCCCAATTGCATCTAATAATGGAAGGTTGATCGTGACTTTCTTAAAAACTTCCATTATTTCATTAAAATTGGATTCCTTCCTAGTAGGTGCTAACAACCTTGGGTATGGGGCTCTAGGCATGAAATCGATCCTCTGAGGGGTTGCCTCAGGCTCGTCAGAGACGTTATCAGTCTCTTCAACTATTGGGTCAGGATGAACTACAGTTTGTTCACTAACGGGCCTAGTTACCTTGTTATCCACTACCTTACCATTCCTGAGGGTCGTAATTGCATTCACGTGACTAGATAATTTCTCTTCAGTCGACATTCTATTGACTCCTCTTGGATTGGGTTCGGGTTGACTAGGGAACCTAGTGAGTTAGTATTCGATTTTGTGTATATTACGTGTTTTTATGCTTTTGCAGGTGCATTAGAAGAATAAAGATTTGTGGAAAAATTGGCTCAAAAAGTGATAAAGGCACCCGGGACAAGTGTTATTGGCACCCCAAGAATGGATAAGGGACACCCTAAAATCGGGCCGAGTCAACTCAGTCAACACATCGGGTCAACTCGGTCAACCCAGTGAGTCAACCCGGCCTGAGTCACCGATCCAACTCATCGGGACAGTCCACTGAATCAACTGTACACTTCAAATTCACGTGAAAAATGGGTTCTTTTGCTTCCAAATTGACACACAAGCTAGAAGAGATTGATACAAGACTAAACACATCGATTTGGAGTGATTTTAGCCGGAAAAAGAGGTTCCCGGAGTGTATCCAGCCGGAAAAAGGAATCACTCTTTGATTCGGATTTGGGAAGATTTTGGAGTGTTTTAAAGAGTTCTATTAGGTTTAGAACTCTCCCTAGGGTTTGTAGAGCCTATATATATGAAGAGAAACCGAAGAAATCAAACACGAAAACCTAGAGAAGAAATCAGAGCAATTCCGGTCGCCGCCGGTGACCTGCTACTGCTCCGGCCGGCGTGTTCTTCATCAGCCACAATCGGAGAAGACGACTCAGCAACATTTATTTCTGTTGCTGATTTAAACTGCTCCTGTTACCTATTCTTTTAAACCTTTGTTGCTTAGAAACACTTCTGTAACGGCTGAACCCTGTTCTTCAACACTTATAAACGTATCTGTTCAGCTATTGCACTATTCTTTAACCTTGTAATCAACTTTTTGAGCAATGAAAAGGTCTTTTGAGCAAGTTTTCTCCACCATGAGCTAAGTCTATTTACTGGGATGATGGATAAGGTACTTTTCTCAATTTTATGTGATTTAATTATTTTCTAATAATTATTTATAATTCTTTTGTTATTAGAATTGCATAGTTTTAAATAGTGAAAACGGTTTTCTTTCAACAGTTGTGCTTTTGCTTGATGGATTATGCTTGGTTAATTAATTTTGATAGTCCATGCTTGTGATTTACCTCTGTTTGTTAGCATAACAAAACCAATTTTGACAATTATTTGTGCTTCAATTAATTTAAAAAGAATTATCTGATTAATCACATAGGTTGTTAGATTTACCTGATTCCTGATTCCTGGTTTTCTCCATATTTTATAAAAATCATCTCTAGTTTATTTTCCTGATTTTTATTAGTTTAGATTTAGTCCAATATTTTCTAAAATCATTACCTTCACAAGTTCGAGAATCGAACCTTTATTTACCACTTTAAAAACTACATCACTGAACTACTAGCTTGATTCATTTCGACCAGTTCTAGCCTTCTAGATAAGGCTTCTATTTGGGCCTTTGGATCAAAAGATCCTTCTACCCTATTAACATTTCCTCTTCCTAGAAGAATTGTTCTTTTTGGCTCTCTACTGCTCTCCCACTGCTGGGTCTTCTCGGCGATGTCCCTCAGAAGTTTCATCGCCTCAGCAGGAGTCTTACTGTCGAACCCTCCGGTTGACAACGACTCGACCAAGGTTATGGATGCGTAGTCCAAACCGTCATAGAGGATCTGAACTAGCCTTAACTCCTCTATACCGTGGTCTGGGCATTGGGACAATAAGTCATTGAACCTTTCTACATACACATACAGAGATTCTCCCTCTAGCTGGGAAAACGTGCATATTTTCTGCCTAACAGACGAAATTTTGTTCCTAGGGAAGAACTTCTGAATAAAAGCTGAGGTAAGTTGGGCATAGGTTTCAACTGACTGAGGAGCCAAGCTGTATAGCCACGACTTGGCTTTGTCTCTTAGTGAAAAGGGAAATAGTCTAAGTTTAATAGACTCGTCATTCAAGTCTCTAATCCTGATTGTGCTACATATTTCCTCGAATTCCCTAACATGAAAATAGGGATTTTCGTTTTCTTTTCCTAAAAATATTGGGAGCATCTGGATGATTCCGGGTTTCAGTTCGTAGCTCGCTTCAGTAGCGGCTAACTTGATGCAAGATGGATGTGAGGTCCGGGTCGGATTCAACAAATCCTTCAGAGATGTCATTGTTGACACGGTCTCAGGAGTGACTAGTTCACTTTCAGTTAGCTTCTCAAGGTTAAGGTGAACTACAAGTCTTCCACTAATTAACCTACCTTGAGGGCCTCTATCCCAAGTTCGCCTTAAGGGCGTTCTTGGCATGCAAAAATTAAATCCTAACAAGAAATTAATCAAACACAATCATGCCCTGACTCAACCAAATCAAACCTAAATCTAGCAAACAACAAGCATGATGGCTCCACTTAGATTGTTTCTAGACCAACTTCTATTCTTTCAAAAAGCAACTAGTTACAATTTTAACAAACCTCTTAGAACGATCTGAATTAGATTAAGTCGAAGAGAAACAGGAGAAGCTCAATGGAGCTTTGATACCCCTGTCTCTTTGGCACTTTTCCCTGGGTTACAAGGCGGCTCTAATCAACTTAAAATAATCTTCCTGAACTTCGAGTTAGGCTAATAAAGTAACCAGTACAGTC
>JAJJMC010031074.1:325734-384646 GCA_023531435.1 Papaver californicum
ATGAGAGAATTAAGTTTGTATTACTCTCTTACTTGAATAATTGGATTTTTGGATGATTACAAATGAGAATGGCATCCCTATTTATACTAGTTGGGAGCCAGGAATGTTCTAGAAACTTATCTAAGATCTATACAAATGTATGTCTAGGATCTACTTCTAGATTATTCCAATCTTATCCACAAATATCTACACTATTCTAGAATGTTCTAAGAAAAGGACAAATGGTAGAAGATTCTAGAATGAGGCTAGCCACTTAGCCAAAAGGGCTAGCCAAGGTGGTGCACAAGGGTGAATTAGCCATGTGTTGAGCCATTTGGTGCACCCCTGTGACATGAACAGTCTCTTAAGAGACGCATCCGCTGCAAAAGATTTTTGCAAAGAAGTGAGAATGGTTATGGGATAATATAGGTTCTATGCAGAAAAGAAAATGGCCCAACCGAGTTCGAACCCGTGACCTATTGATCTGTAGTTAATTGCTTTACCACTAAGCTGTAGACCCATGTATGATTGCATTGTTCAAAGCAAAGATGATAATAACATACAGAATACGAAAGACAAAACACACCTTTCTAATTATCAAATATAATAAGACCCATCCCTCTTAACCATCATATTACATCACTTGTCCCACACTTTCTCTCCTTTAACGCTTTTTGGTGTTTCTTTACCCACTACAAAACAAGCAAACAACAACCACAAAAGCTAACGAAATAAGATACTTCAGTGGCAAAACATGGAATCATTGCTATAGTTTGGCTTGTTTTTTCAACACTTTGTAAAAGAAAAATCAGTAAAAGTTGGCAACTTAATGCATATGTTTAAATATCTGCGTGAACACTCTCGTTAGAGAAACATCTGCTGCAACAGATTTTTGCAAAGAAGTGAGAATGGTTATGGGACAATATAGGTTCTATGCAGAAAAGAAAAGGGCCAAACCGGGTTCGAACCGGTGACCTATTGATCTGCAGTCAATTGCTCTACCACTGAGCTATGGACCCATGTATAATTGCATTGTTCAAAGCAAAGATGATAACAACATACAGAATACGAAAGCAAAACACACCTTTATAATCATCACATATAATAAGTCCCATCCCTCTTAACCATCGTATTACAGTACTTGTCACACACTCTCTATCCTTTTGTGCTTTTTGGTGTTTCTTAACCCACTACGAAACAAACAAACAACAACCACAGAAGCTAGCGAAATTTCATACTTCTGTAGTATAACTTGGAATCATTGCTATGGGTTGGCTTGCTTTTTTCCCACTTTATAAAAGAAAATTCAGTAAAAGTGGGCAACTTGATACAAACATTTAAATATCTGCGTGTACACTCTCTTTAGAGAGGCATCGGCTGCAAAAGGTTTTTGCAAAGAAGTGAGAATGGTTATGGGACAATATAGGTTCTATAAAGAAAAGAAAAGGGCCCAACCGGGTTTGAACTGGTGGCCTATTGATCTGCATTCAATTGCTCTATCACTGAGCTGTGGACCCATCTACGATTGCATTGTCTAAAGCAAAGATAATAATAACATACAAAATATGAAAGACAAAGCACACCTTTATAATATAATAAAACCCATCTCTAGGGGTGTCAACGGGTCCGGTTCCTCCCGGGTACCAATGGACCCGGAACCGGACCATATTAAAATAGTCGGGTATGGTTCCTAATTTAGTTTAAACGAACCGGACCCGATTAAAAACCTAAATACCCGCCCAGGTCCGGGTATATAACGGGTGTCTTCTAAAATCAACAATATTTTTTTAAAATTCTTTAAATTGGCTTGAAACGGATAATTTTTCATATAAAGTTATCGTTACATGTATGTAAATCTAAATAAAGATAAAATCTAAGGAAAAAAATGAAAAATGAAAAAAAATCCAAGTAAAACTGGACGAAGTCTTTGAATTTTAGGTAAAATTAACAAACAAATGACAAATATCCGGGTACCCATCGGGTAATACCCGTTAGGACCCGTTAAGATTTCGGTTACAATTGGATCTACCCATAGGGTATTAAAACTACTAATGACTTTAATATGAAGACCCGGAGCCGATTCACCCGGGTCCGTTTCGGTTCCGGGTAATCGGGTACCCATTGACAACCCTACCCATCTCTCTTTATCATCCCATTACAGTACTTGTCCTACATTCTCTCTCCTTTTGTGTTTTTTGATGTTTCTTAACCCACTACAAACAAGCAAACAACAACTGCAGAAGCTATAAAAATAATATACTTCAGTGTTAGAACTTGGAATCATTGCTATGAAGTTGGCTTGTTTTTTTCACACTTTGTAAAAGAAAAATTAGTAAAAATGGGCAACTTAACACATATATTTAAATATATACGTGAACACTCTCGTTAGAGAGGCATCGGCTGCAAAAGATTTTTACAAAGAAGTGAGAATGGTTATTGGACAATATAGATTTTATGCAGAAAAAAAAGGGCCCAACCGGTGACCTATTGATCTGCAGTCAATTGCTCTACCACTGAGCTATGGACCCAACGGTGATTTCATTTTCCACAAAAACAAAGATATAAACGAAAAAAGATATAAACATAAAAAAATATGAGAGACAAGCCACTCCCTGTTAATCATCGCAAGCCTCTTTAGGGTTTTCCTTAACCTTCTTTGTCCTTCCTCATCATATGCTCAAGGTAATGAATTCCAAGAACGATTCTTCAAAGAGATCCAAGGATGTTTATTGACATCCATAATATTCATCTTCCTTAAGAAATCATAATCTACAATATACTCACAAGGATTCCTGCTAAGGATTTGCATCGGTTTAGGTGACTATGCAAACATTGGTATAACTTGTTCTATGATTCTTTATTCTTATCTTTGTATTCAAAATATGGAACTAAGACTAATACTTCAAGAGGTTTCATCTCCATGGAACACGACTTTGTCGAGCGAGCTGGTTGGAGACGAAACGTATAATTTTGCTTTCTTTGATGTTGATAAGAAGGAAGAGATGCTAGTTCCCTTTCGACTACCAGAAAAAGAAATCTTTGGTGGTCATTTTATACGAGGTTCATGGATGTATTTTCATCACTCCATTAACGGTCTGTTGCTTATATCTTTCCGTGTAACTGGTAAATATCTATCTACATTACTTGTTTATGACTTGGTTTCTGCTAGCTGGTTGTATATGGGCCAAGGACAAAAACAAGGTGGCATGACTCTTGTGATGTTTTTTTGGTGTATGACTCGATTATATCAAAATATAAAGTGGTTGCATATTCTGATCGTGATCGAAAGTTTCAGATCCTCAATGACATGGTATGGAGTTATGTGTCAAATCCTGAACATTTAACATATTTTACCATAGATAGTTTTTGTAGACCGGTTTTTGTAAATTATGATTTACACTGGGTATGCCAAAAAAAGGGAAGTGTTAGATCAACTGAATACAAAGAAGGTTATGGAAAATTACTTAGACTTGATGTTAACACGAACAAAATGTCTACAATTAACCTCCCCACAAAGGATTTTTATTGGTCGCTTAAGTACCGTGGTTTACTTGAGATGGGAGGATTATTATGGTTTTTCCACTCCGCTTCGGATTATCATAATATGCAGTTGTAGTATTTAAAGAAGAAGAAGAAGAAGAAAAAAAGCAATAATCGTGGTTATGAGGATGATGAAGAATGGGTTATGATGTGTAATATCAACTTAATGACAGAGATTAGTTTACAAGAACTGACAAGAAGTGCTAGTCTTAGTGCTAAATCACATCACCGGTTCTATTGAAGTATCGTCATTTTACCAATTGCCCTATTTTAATAGTCATGGACATGGATCCAAAATTCAAAATCGTGTTTACCTACTTAAGTGGTGCAGACAAACATACAGATGCATGCTCTTACGATATTGAGTTAGACCAATGGGATCTGATTTATGCAAGGGAAACAAATCATAGAATAGAATTCACTATTGGCATGGGAACAACACCGCGTTATCAACTCAATGATGTTGAATAAACAATGGCATTGGTTGGCAGCAGCTAAAGCTAACATTAGTTGAAGTTATTGACTCTGTAGATTTAGTTTAGTCAGTGTTGAGATAATTCACTAAATTTGGTTTCAGTACTAGTGTTAAAAGTGCCAGTTCCTTTACTGTTTTGCTTCTATAGCTTTTGCTTTTCCTATGAATTTATGCTTTTAGAGCATCTGCAATCGTCGACTAAATCGACGATCAAAGATCAAATACAGTCGATAGTCGTCGAAAATGACCCATAGTCGTCGATTAAATTTTGTAAGCACCTCCCTCCATTTCATTTCACGTTCCCTTATTACCTCGCTTGACGTATATGTTCATTTGATATTTCAAATGTTAATTTCCCTCCATTTCAAACTTTGAATATTTTAAATGTTAAGCATCTTCCAAGTGGAATATTTCAAATGTTAAGCATCTTCCTCCATTTTTCACTCGGGTTCTTCACACAAATCATAGGCGAGATATTGGCATTTCGCTTATACCAGCGAGATATTGGGATTTCGCTAATTTGGTTGGCGAAATGTTGAGATTTCGCTTGTAGTTTTTTTTTGTGGGCGGTAGAGCAGCATTTCGCTTGTACCAGGCGATGTTTCATTCTCTCGTCCATCTTTCCAAGCGATGAGTTGATACTTCGCTTGCGTTCAAACGATATTCTAGGCCTTCGCTTGATCATCCTCCGCTGTTTTTAGGACGGATCAAAGATCAAATTTTTTGATCTTTGATCGATGGGTTTAATCGCCCCATTGTGGACGCCCTTAGGTAGGAAAGTCTCAGAGTTTCTGTTAATGTGTTGATGATGTTTCTTTTCTTGTGTGAAAACGATCAATCGCAATTTGTAGCTAACTGAGGTAATTAATCGCAATTTGTTATTTCACATTTTCTAGTCGTTCCTCCATTTTGTTTTCTTTTATTCTGGCCAAGCCTAGAAACATACACTTCAAGAAGTATGACATTTGCAAAAAAAAAAACAATATCGGTGAGACTTGAGAGAGGACTAGCTACTAATTTCATCTCTCCGGAGTCCAGTGTGGGCAGGAAGGGCTAAAATGTGTAGAGAGAACTCTTGAGTCGAGCAATTCCATGATTGGTGTGAAGTTAACACACCTTGGCACCTTGGCACCTTGTACTGATTGATAGACGCACCCCTTGAAATTGCATAGTCCATGAGCTCTTCAAATGTACCATTTTTTACTATCCTTATTTCCAACAACCCTATGGAGTGATCTACCTTGCCTGTAAACCGAGTTAAATGCCTCTTCCATAACAAGGCAACACTGGCTCAACACCTCGTTACTCGCTTGTCTTGGTCTAACACTAGCAACTCCCAATATATCACGTAGTGCCCAGGGATTGTCTTGGTGTCTGTATAGCTTGTGTATTGAAATCACGTAGAAGTTTCGAAGCATTTTCCACTGCTGCCTGGAGCTCCGCCCGAGTCAATACTCAGCAACACATTTTTTCTTCTCACAAACTGGAATTGAGGGGCAGTGTTGTAGAAGCCCGTGACTCGGAGTATGTCCCCAACTTGATACCTACAAAGCCCTGAACAGGTTGTGATGACCAGCTCATATTCTTTTCCAATCTCAAGGTCAGCCATGTCAACTAGCTTTGGATTAACATATTTTGAGGACGAGGGGGATGGTTCATGAGGAAGGAACTCGAAGTAACCCATGTTGGGCATGATGGTGTTAGTAGCTTCTGAGGGCTTGCACAACGGCTTAAAACTAAGGCCAAAATATCATTCCGATGATGCATACATGGTGCAAGCTTTGGGTAGACCATTGCTATAGTAATCAAGGATGGGAATGTACTGAGCCATGGCACCCGTAACTATCACCTCGGGGTACTTGGTATTAGGCCAAATTCTGGTAATGATTCCTTCCCAATTCTCATCACAACACTCGTTGGTGATAAATTCTGCTAGTTCAAGGTTTGGCTTTAGTATTTGCAGCTTATTATTATCGGAAGCAAGACAGTGTCGAATAGATGGATCGGTGATCTTGGGGTTTAAGGTTCCAGTAGCAATATCGTGCGCAAGTTGTCCCCAGTGCAATTGAAGAAACCGGATGGCCCGGACTAGACCTGAGGCGAACACGGAACCAAGTCGAAGTACTTGTTCACGTTGGTAAAGACCACATAGCATTTGAGTGTACATGCTTTGAAATGAGTCGGAGCAGAGAATCGCCTCATCCGGGCTAGTGTATATATACTGTGTAAGGATCGTGTGGCCTATTCTTGAAGTGTTTGCTCTTGTAGTAGCTTGTTAGCACGGTCGAGCAAGTAGGCCTCCTGGTGTCTTTGTTTCCGACTTGACAAATAAGAAGTAAAGGCCTTTCCCTTTATCTAAACCGGGAAGATAGCTGCAATAACAAATACTCCCTCTAAACCGGGAAGATAGCTACAATAACAAATACTCCCTCCGTTTCAGCAAAAGTGTTATTATAATTTTTTCATTTTAACCTAAAAATAAACCAAAATAAAAAAGTGATAGTAACACTTTTGCTGAAATGGAGGTATAGCAAATTTTTAAAAAACATTTCCATTTACCAATCGCTAATAATTGAATTGATAGAAATATTAAGGGATAATTGGAAAAATACCCTAAAAATGCATGTCCGTTGGAAAATGCCCCATAAAAAAGTTATGTGAAAATATCATATCGTTATATTTTCCATACAAGTAGCGTTAAATGGTCAAACAATGCACACTTGACCTTATATACGTGTGGACTTAAGACGAGATTACCCTTACTTTTGGATTTCGCCATGTCTTCTAGGGTTAGATTTGGACGGCTAAAGGATAATCTCGTCTATATAAGGTCAAAAATATACACTGTTTGACCATTTAACTCTACTTGGATGGAAAATGTAACGATATGACATTTTTCCATAACTTTTTTTTAACGGACCATTTTTTCGATGGAGCATATATTTTTTGGGTATTCTCCCAATTATCCCAAATATCAAATGACTGAACTTAATGTACTTACATGTTCATGACTGGCATAAGAAGGCTGTAGAGTAATGTGCGACGATCTAATTCTTCCTCGATTGTGGGCATCAACTTTCTCTCGCCAGCTGAACTGATCGAAAACAATATTATAAGTATTAGGATTATTTTTAACACTAGATGAGAAGAATCTTATACAATATACAGAAGAATTAGATACCTGGTGAGAAACTCAGAGATGGGTTGAGAAGATAGAATAGCTTTCGGGTTCAATATCCTCGTATTTGATAATGGGGACTTTGGACTTAAAAGTCTCACGGTCAGTGGCTCCATTGAGTTGGAACCGTGAAAGATAGATTTCAGCTATAACTTTTTCTTGAACGGAGTCAGTAGTTTTAGTCATCTCCTCAATGGAATCAAGTGCCTTTTGATCACATGTTTTAGAAACCGCCATTGCTAATAATGATTGAGATGCAGAGAGAAATAAGAAGTTTGTTGTTGTGGTGAAGAAATATATGAGTAAGCATGGTGTTATTTATAGGCAACTACTAGTAGTACTATTTATGTTGGACAAGTAATGTCATTTGTAGGGACAAATTTCATTTTCATTTCATGTAACAAAAACAAGAGAGTGAGAGTGGTCGATGAAAAGGTAGACAATCATGGTGTCACGGAATGGGTACTTAGACCGACAAAGTATGTCCTGGTTAAGCCAATCCGGTGAAGATGTTGGCACTGGAAAGTGATAAGGTGCCGGATGATGACGATCCGTTTTGTTTTCTTTCATGTTTGAAATATTTAGTAAGTTGACCAAACATGACCCCTATGATCCATCAAGACATATACAGCTGCCGAAATGTTGACCTACAGACAGACAGGGAGAAAATAAAAGACCCAAATACAATCAAACACGCACGTTTAAAATTAATAATTCCCAAACTGACCTACCAGTATGCTCGTGTGCTGCAAAATTTTGTATTATGAGAAAGAAAGCAATATGCAAAAAGTAACAGAGGTGTTTCATGATTCTATTATTTACAAAATAATAGTAAGAAAATGACAGTAATTTAATAAATAATCTCTGTTATAAAATAACTATATGAAGATGAACCACCACCCCACTAATTCACAGTAATTAGGCATTTAATATTCAGTTTATGGGTGTTAATTTTGTAACTCTTGTAACCTTCTTATTCTAGGTGTAATTGGTGATTTAATGGTATAGTTATTTCCCTAATGGAAGAAAGCCTATATAAGAGGTCTTTTCCTCCTTTGTAAATATGAAGAAAAATCAACAAAGTTTCTCTTCTTCTACTACTATATTGCTCTCTTATTTGGTCTTTTATTTTAGTTTATTTTACGCTATCAGCACGCTAGCTCTCCTTAGCGGTAAGAAATTAAGATATAATTTTTATCTTGTAAAATATTTTTTTTTATTATTCTAAGCAAATAATCTGATTTATTTGTTTAACTATTCTAAGCATATTCATGAACATGTTGGTACATTTTTTTTATTATTATTATTATTTTATTTCACATGTTAAATTGATAACATATACGATGTTGAAATTCAATTAAATAGAATATGGATTAGTACCCATAATCGCTAATGATCATTTGCAATGAATATATATATATATATATATATATATATATATATATATAATATAGTTAAGATTTTTCTTTGTAGTTTTTGTTTATGTATATATTTTATTTGTGGTATGTGAATAAAAAAAAATGCTAATATTTTTCATGTTCTCAGACTATGTCGAACCTCTCAAAATTGGAATTTGTTGCTCTTAACTTGTCGGGGGAGAACTACTTGTCATGGATTCTTGATGCTAAGGTTCATCTCAATGCCATGAACTTGGGAAAAACTATCGTTGAAGGAAACGACGAATCCCTGGAGGATCGTTCAAAAGCCATGATTTTCCTTCGTCGTCATCTTGACGAGGCATTGAAATCCCAATATTTGACAGTGGAAGATCCATACTCTTTGTGGTCTGACTTGAAAGATCGCTATGACCACCAAAAAACCGTGATACTTCCTCGAACTCGACATGAGTGGATGAACTTGCGTTTGCAAGATTTCAAGACGGTTAGTGAGTATAATTCTGAACTTTTCCGGATTGTTTCTCGTTTAAGATTATGCGGAGAAATTATCCAATATGCCTTATATTCTAGCAAATGCACAAGAAATTTGCTTAGTTTTAAAGATATTTGTCAAAATAGATATCATATTGAGACTATTAGCTAAAATAATATTGAATATCTTTGTATAACTTCTATTATCTCAGGCAAGAAATGTGTGTTAGAAAAGCTTCCGGCTTTTGCATCTGGATTATACCATACTAGTATAATAGAAACACATCTTGCAATATATGATCCAAAGCTTTTTAAACTTTGGCATGACCGTATTGGTCATCCAGGATCTACGATGATGCATCGGGTTATAGAAAACTCACATGGTCATTCTTTAAGGAATCACAAGATTCTTACGCCTCATGATTTTCCTTGCGATACATGCTCTCAAGGAAAATTAATAATTAGACCATCTCCAACAAAGGTTGGTATTGAGGCACCTAACTTTTTATAAAGAATCCAAGGAGACATATGTGGACCTATCCATCCTCCTTGTGGACCATTTAGATATTTTATGGTTTTAATCGATGCATCAACCCGATGGTCTCATGTCTGCCTACTTTCAAGTCGTACAGTAGCTTTTGCAAGGCTACTTGCTCAAATCATACGACTAAGGGCACAATTTCCGGATCACCCCATTAAGACTATTCGTCTTGATAATGCTGGTGAATTTACATCTAAAGCATTTGATGATTATTGCATGTCAATTGGAATTAACGTTGAGCATCCTGTTGCTCACTCGCATACCCAAAATGGTTTAGCAGAATCTTTAATTAAACGATTACAATTAATCGCTCGACCATTAATTTTTTCGGTCTAAAAATTACCAATTTCTGCTTGGGGTCATGCAATTTTACATGCGGCTGAGATGGTGCGTATCCGACCTACCAGTTATCATAGTTACTCACCTATACATCTTGTATTTGGACAACAACCAAATATTTCACATTTAAGAATTTTTGGTTGTGCTGTATATGTCCCAATAGCCCCTCCGCAACGGACCAAGATGGGCCCACAACGCCGACTTGGAGTTTACATTGGTTTTGACTCTCCATCAATAATCAGGTTCCTGGAACCATTAACAGGAGATGTTTTTAAGGCGCGTTTTGCAGACTGCCATTTTGATGAGTCAAATTTCCCGTCGTTAGGGGGAGAAAATCTAAAGCTTGAGGAACGTCGTGAAATTTCATAGAATACTCCCTCTTTATCTCACCTTGATCCTCGCACTAGTCAATGTGAACTTGAGGTCCAAAGGATCATACATTTGCAAACTATTGCGAATATAATGCCTGATGCATTCACGGACACGGGTAGAGTAACAAAATCATATATACCTGCTGCAAATACTCCAGCGAGAGTAATAGTCTCTGAAGGACAAAATGATGTGTCTAAACCACGCTTGAAGCGTGGAAGACCTCTTGGTGCAAAAGATTCAGTTCCGCGGAAGAAAAGAAAGGATGTGGGGATTCCGGAAATACCACACCCACAAAATCAATGATTGATGAATCCGAAAGTATTGCACATCAAGAGGAAGAAGTACCTAAAAATAAAGAGATCTCTATAAATCATGTAGGTACAGAAGGACTATTGGATAGGAACAACATCATTCCTAATCATAAATTTGCTTAATGCAATTGCCTTGGATGTATTTGAAAATACTGATGATCCTGAATCATTAACCGTCGAACAATGCCAATGTAGAAGTGATTGGCCAAAGTGGAAGGATGCAATCCAAGCAGAACTTGATTCATTAGCAAAACGTGAAGTTTTAGGTCCCGTTGTTCAGACACCAAACAATGTAAAACCCATCGGATACAAATGGGTATTTGTACGAAAACGCAACGAAAAGAATGAGATTGTAAGATACAAAGCTCGACTTGTTGCACAAGGTTTCTCACAAAGACCTGGTATTGATTACCAAGAAACGTATTCCCCGGTAATGGATGCAATTATATTTCGATTTCTGATAAGTTTAGCAGTTTCAGAAACTTTGGGCATGCATCTTATGGATGTAGTCACAGCATATTTATATGGCTCACTAGATAGTGACATATACATGAAAATCCCTGAAGGGTTTAAAATGCCTGTAGCAAACAAATCAGCAGAAAGAGGCATGTTCTCTATAAAGCTGCAAAGATCTTTGTATGGACTAAAGCAATCGGGGCGAATGTGGTATAACCGTCTTAGTGAATACTTGTTGAAAGAAGGTTATATTAATAATGTTATATGTCCATGTGTTTTTATCAAAAGATCAAGTTCTGGCTTTGCCATTATTGCAGTTTATGTTGATGATTTAAATCTAGTTGGGACTCCTGAAGAGCTCATAAAAACTGCTAACTATTTGAAAAAAGAATTCTAAATGAAGGATCTTGGTAATACTAAGTTTTGTCTTGGTCTACAAATTGAACATTTGTCAAATTGTATCTTTTGTTCATCGATCTACATATACAAAGAAAGTTTTGGAGCGATTTCATATGGACAAAGCACATTCATTAAGCTCTCCAATGGTCGTTTGATTACTTGATGAAAACAAAGATCCATTTCGTCCCAAAGAAGATGGTGAAGAACTTCTTGGTCCGGAAGTGCCATATCTAAGTGCAATTGGGGCACTAATGTATCTTGCAAATTGTACAAGACCTGACATTGTATTTTCTGTCAACTTACTAGCAAGATACAGTTCTGCACCAACTAAACGCCATTGGAATGATGTTAAGCATCTCTTGCGCTACCTTAGTGGAACAATTGATTTGGGTCTATTTTATTCAAAAGAATCTAATACAAAATTAGTAGGATATGCATATGCAGGTTATCGTTCTGATCCCCACAAAGGTCGATCACAAACAGGTTATTTGTTTACATGTGGTGATACAGCTATATCGTGGCGGTCAGTAAAGCAAACACTAGCAGCTACCTCTTCAAATCATTCTGAACTTTTGGCATACCATGAAGCAAGTCGTGAGTGTGTTTAGCTGCGAAGTATGATTCATCATATTCAGGAATCATGTGGGCTTCTTTCGACTAAAAACACTCCAACAGTATTATATGAAGACAATGCCGCTTGTATTGCACAACTCAAAGATGGTTATATCAAGGGAGGTCGAATAAAACACATTTCTCCTAAATTTTTCTTCACACATGAACTTGTAAAGAACGGAGAAGTTGAAGTAAAGCAGGTACGATCAAGTGAGAATCTTGCTGATTTTATTCACTAAAGCATTACCAACCTCTACATTCAAGAAGTTGGTGCACAAGATTGGAATGAGGCAACTCAAATACTTGTCAAGTTAAAAGTGTTATAGAAGATGTAAAGAGGGGGAGAATTTTTTTTAAACTACACTCTTTTTCTTTCGCTATGGTTTTTCTCACAGGGTTTTCCTAGCAAGGTTTTAATGAGGTAGTTCTATTAACATTCACCACATATTGCACTCTTTTTCCTTCGCTATGGTTTTTCCCAATGGGTTTTCCTAGCAAGTTTTTAACGAGGCAACATTTTTACGTGGTGGACATCTAGGGGGAGTGTTATAAAATAATTATATGGAGATGGACCACCACCCCACTAATTCATAGTAATTTAGGCACTTAATATCCACTTTATGGGTGTTAATTTTGGAATACTTGTAACCCCCTTATTCTAGGTGTAATTGGTGATTTAATGGTATAGTTATTTCCCTAATGGAAGAAATCTTATATAAGAGGTCTCTTCATCCTTTATAAATATGAAGAAAAATCAACAAAATTTTTCTTCTTCTACTACTATATTGTTCTCTTATTTGATCTTTTATTTTAATTTATTTTAATCTCTGCTTTCTCTGAGGAATGTAATGTCCCAAGGCCAACTCAGACATGTCATGATTATAAATATATATTTTTTTTTATTTATAATGAATGGTAATTTCTACATATCCGTATAAACAATCAATATCCTCTACTATTTAACAAAACAAAATGACATTCGAGGTACAAAACCTATCCGCCCATCACAATACAGCTTATTAAGTCGGCTGTTTAACATGGTGTGTGTCGTGGTTACTAGGAACTGATCACAACAATAAACTTTTTCTCTTTTTTTTTTCCTTACGGCAGCAGCATTACGAGATATTTACAACTCCATATTAGAAACACCACTAGGTTTGTTGATCTTGTAGACATTGCCTCACCAGCAATGTGCTGGAAATTCTTCCCAACCATAGCTCACAACAAGTTCTTCAAAAGAGAAAAAAATTATACCAAAACAGGGCCCAACCGGTTAAAACAACCATAGCTCACAACAAGTTCGCCAAAAGAGAAAAAGAAAATTATAACAAAACAGGGCCCAACCGGGTTCGAACCGGTGACCTATTGATCTGCAGTCAATTGCTCTACCACTGAGCTATGGACCCAATTATGAATATATTCTTCACAGAATTTATTAAGCCTATAATAAGAATATTAACATACAAAATATAAAAGACAAAACCATATATTTTTAAACATCGCATATATAATGAGACCCATCCTTATTAATCATCGGATTCAGCCTCTTTACTCTTTAGGGTTTTGCTTAACCTTCTTTTGTTCTTTTTCATCGTATGCTCAAGGTAATGAATGCCAAGAACGATTCTTCGGAGAGTTCCAACGGTGATATGGACAACAGGCATAATATTCATCTTCCTCATGCAATCATAATCTACAATATACTCACAAGGATTCCTGCTAAGGATTTGCACCGGTTTAGGTGCGTATGCAAACCATGGTCTAACGCATTCCATGATCCTTTATTCTTATCTTTGTATTCGAAATATGCAACTAAGACTAGTACTCCAAGAGGTTTCATCTCCCTTGAAACTAGGACTAGCTTTGTCGAGCAGGTTGAAGATGAAACATTTAATTTTGTTTTCTTTGATATTGATAACAAAGAAGAGAAGCTAATTCCCTTTCGACTGCCCGAAAAAGAAAATTTTGCTGATTTTATACCAGGATCGCGGATGTATATTCACCACTCTGTGGATGGTCTGTTACATCTTTCCATGGGCCTGTGGTTGGTGAATCTACACTGTTTGTTTATGACTTGGTTTCTGCTAGCTGGTTGTATCTGGGCACAAGAACAAAAAGGCGGGATGTCTCTTCTGATGCTTTTTTAGTGTATGACCCGATTATATCAGAATATAAAGTGGTTGCATATTCTGATGGTGATCGAAAGTTTCAGATCCTCAGTGACATGGTATGGAGTTATGTTTCACTGCCTCATGAACATTTAAAAGGTTTCAATATAGATAAATTCTGTAGACCGGTTTTTGTAAATTGTGATTTGCATTGGGTTTGCCAAAAAACGGAAGGTCTTAGAGTAACTAAATCAAAAGAAGGTTATGGAAAATTACTTAGACTTAATGCTAGTACAGAAAAAATGTCTACTGTTAAACTCCCCACAGCAAATGGTTACTGTTTGTCGCCTAAGTACCGTGGTCTACTTGAGATGGGAGGATTGTTATGGTTTTTTCACTCCGGTCGGAATTATCATAATGTGCGGTTGTGGTACTTGAAGAAGAAGAATTGTGGTTATGAGGATGATGAATGGGTTATGATGTGCAACATTAACTTAATGACAGAAATTAGCTTACAAGAACTGAAAAGAAGTACTAGTCTTAGTGCTAAATCACGATCATCACCGGTTCTATTGAATTATGATCATTGGACCAATTCCCCTATTTTTCAATTGTCATGGATCCAAAATTCAAGATCGTGTTTACCTACTTGAGTGGTGCTGACGAACATATGTATGTCTGCTCTTATGATATCGAGTTAGACCAAGGGAACTTGATTTATGCAAAGGAAACAAATCAAAAAAATTCTCTACTGGCATGGCGACAGCACGGCGTTATCAACTCAATGATGTCGAGTAGACAATGGCATTGGTGTTGCAGAGGACATATGGTTGGAAGCAGCTGAAGTTAGCATTAGTTGAGGTTATTGATTCTGTAGATTTAGATTAGTCAGTGTTAAGATAATTCACTAAATTTTGTTTCAGTACTAGTGTTGAAGTGCCAGTTCATTTTACTGTTCTGCTTCTATATATAGCCATGAAAATCATTTCTTCTTCGGACCCAACTTTCACAACCAACTATCAGAATCGTTATCCAGGAAAGTCTCAGAGTTTCTGTTTATGTGTTGATAAGTGTTAGAGACTGACGTCTGCAGCCAACCGAGGTAATCCTGATTGGTTATTTCACATTTTCTAGTGGTTCATCCATTTTGTTTTCTTTTAAACACTTCTAGAGAAGCCTAGACACACTATGTCATGAATTAACGCATGATTTAACCGGCGGGTATATAATGCCAGTGCTGGTAAACTTAATTTTCATATTAAAACGTTTTGCTATAAGTAGTTCATATCATTGTAATTTTGTTTTAATACATTGTTGCTATTAATATGTCTGGTTTACTCTTGGCTTCTTAATTGATACATAAATCCATATTAAAACGCTGGCATCTCCTCATCGCGACTACAATGAATTCCTGTCATGAATCTCATGATTCTTTGTGAGATCACGGAGAAAACTACGTGGGGAGATACTTAAGGGATTAAGAGGATTTTTTTTTTTTTTTGTTTATTTCAGAAGCGATTCGTTGAAACGACCATCCATTGAATATCAAGCAAACAGAGTTTACAGACGTTTTACATATTAAGACCCGTGTTGGAAACTAGAGTCATTTCACCAAACTGAATTCGATGCAGATGAGATTTCTAACTTGGAAGAGGCAAATCTGCTTGGTAGTGGAAGTACCGGAAAAGTTTAACGATTGGATTTAAAGAAAAGCGGTGCAACAGTGGATGTAAAGAAAAATATGGAAGGGAAAGAAAGTGAAAGTTTTGACATCCGAAATGGATATTCTTGGAAAGGTTCCACATAAAAAAAATATACTTAAGCTTTATGCTTGTTTGATGAAAGGAGGCTCACATTTCTTGGTTTTCGAGTATATGGCTAATGGAAATCTCTTTCAAACTCTTCGCCGAGAAATCAAGCTTGGGAAACCAGAGTTGGATTGGATTCGAAGACATAGAATTTTATTGGGTGCTGCCAAGGGAATTGCATATCTTCATCATGATTATTGACCAGCTGTTATTCATAGGATATAAAATCGTCAAATATTTTACTTATCAATGAATTTGAACCCAAGATTGCTGATTTTGGAATTGCCAAAACTGCTGAAGAAACTTCCAAAGTGTTGGATTCAAACTGTTTCGCTGGTACTCATGAGTACATTGCTCCTGGTAAGTTTCTTGTTTTTGTATTCCTCTACTTGGAACTATCCTATTTTTGGAAAACTTTCCTATACTTTGGGTACGAAGATTCTTTCCGATTCTTGTCAAAGACTGATTACAACAATAGACTTTTCTCTTTTTCTTTCCTCACGGCAGTAGCATTATGAGATATCTCCAACTCTCTATTGAAAACACCACTAAGTCAGTTGATCTTGTAGACATTGCCTCACCAGCAATGTGTTGGAAATTCTTCCCAATCATAGCTCTTGCTTGCCCATAGATGTCACACAATTTTTTCTTTTATGCATTTTTTGGTGCAGCTAAACCTGAACATGATTGCAGCATCTGCAAAAGATTTCTAGTCTTTCCTTAGGTACACTGGGTACAGTCACATTATATAACTGAGTCGAAGGGTCTTGACTCTCCCAAGAAAGTGACAGACGCAGTGATGCAAAAATTTCGGCAAGAGTCTTTGCTTCTTCTACCACGCACATGCACCCGTAAGCAGTCAGGAAACTGCTAGCCATGAGTAAGTGTTGGAAGATTGTAACAGAAAGAAATATATGCTAACTGACTAGCATATAATCCTGAATATGTGGTTGTTTGATTTGAATAGCTTGTGACTTTTCAAATCTGTACGGTTACTGAAATTTGAAGGTTACAAAACTCTTCAGACTTATCTTTTCATGAACCGTTGTGAACATCTTAACTGCCACCTATTGAACTCTATAAATAAGAGGAACTTATGGAAGACACAGATATGAAATCTAATATCTTCTTCCTTCTCTTCTCTACTCCACATTTCTCACAGTTGTTTTTCTTCTTCTTTCAGAAATTCTAAGAGAACTTCTAGTTGGGATAACCGGGAATATATCCCGGATTTGAATTATTAGTCGGGACTCTGTCCTATAACCTTAGAAATTAAGGGATATATCCCGGTCGTCCATTTTTTTCGTTAAATACATATTTTTAGACAGTTATGCCCTTGACATTTAAATTGGTTTCACACCATCATCAACTCCTGCTTCCGTCAATCAATCATCATCATGCTCAACTTCATGAATCCTGGATATATTTCCAATTTTCCCTCTCTTTAACCATTAAATGTTTTATGTGTGGAGGGCATAACTGTCCAAAAATATATATTTAACTGAAAAAATGGACGGCTGGGACATATTCTTTAATTTCTAATGTTATAGGACATATCCCTTAATTGTTATTTAAATCCGAGATATATTTCCAATTTTCCCTTATGTTAATTACAGGTTCTGAACTTTGTTGTATTTTGGAAGTAAATTGCTTAGAACCTATACATTATAAGTAGGGGCGAATATCACAGGACAGCATATTAACGTGCCTCAAAATTCTGTTGTTTAATCTCTACATTTTCTTATAACAAATTCAGTATTGTCTCATATTCTTAGCCGTTTGTTCTATTAATCTTAAAGTGATATTATGGAGAAAATTTCCGAATCAATGGCTTACAAAGTGATGAATCAAGATGTATGGAAGTTGGATAAATTCGATGGAACCGACTTTGCTCGCTGGAAAGATAAAATCCTCTTTCTCTTTACTGTTTTGAACTTAGCCTATCTTCTTGATCCGGGTCTGCACCCATTTCCTGAACCAAGTGATATAGACACCGAGAAAATAATTGTAGAGAGAAAGAAGCGACAAAAAGATGATCTGATTTGCAGGGGGCATATTTGTCGGACCGCCTGTATGATCTCTTTACTCCAATCAAGTCTCCATGAGAAATATGGAAAGCCCTAGAGAGCAAGTATGTGACTGACAAAAGCGGTACAGATAAGTATCTAAGGACTAAATTTTATGAGTTTGTTATGGTTGAAGGAAAATGTATCATGGATCAGATTCATGAATCATTGGTTTTGGTCTCTAAACTAAAAGAACTGAAAGTTGAGGTTCCTGAAGCCTTGCAAGTGGGTGCTATTATGGAAAAGCTACCCCGAACTTGGAGCAATTATATGAAGAAACTTCTGCATATGACAGAAGATCTCACTCTTGGGATGCAAAAGCATATCCATATTCAAGAAGAAACACGAAATCGTGACAAATTTCTGTCCTCTCAGTCTAACAAAGAGAAGTTCAAGAAGAGTGGAAATGGCCTTGCTATAGTTGTGGCAAAAAGGGACATTACAGTCGCGATTACAGGTTTAAGAAAAATACTGATCAAAAGGTTGGTACTTCTAAACTCAATGATGTTAATTCAGTTGAAGAACCTTCTAATATTGTTGCAATGGTCTCGCAAATGAAGATTGACATGATAACTGAATTACATATGGCAACAACTACAATATCTTATAATTGGTGTCTCGACTCCGGTGCTACTGTCCATGTTTGTAATGATCGAACTAAGTTCAAAACATATGCAACGGTGGACAATGAAGTAATATTAATGGGCAATCATGACACTGCTAGGGTAATGGGAAAAGGAACAGTTGAAATATAGTTTACTTCCGGAAAGAAATTAACTTTGTGAAATGTTCTTCATGTACCTGAAATTCGAAAGAATCTTGTATCTGTTGCCTTGTTATGTAAGAGCGGTATCAAAGTTGTATTAGAATCTGATAAGGTCATCCTTACAAAGAATGGTTTGTTTGTTGGAAAAGGATACCACTGTGATAGAATGTTTAAATTGAGTATTAATGAAATAAGTTCTTTGGTTTATATTGTTCAATCTTCTTATATTTGGCATAGGCGTTTAGCACATTTTAATTTTAAATCTTTGAAATACATGTTTAAGCATAATTTGATTCCTTGCCAAAATGTTATATGCGATAAGTGTCAAGTTTGTGTTGAATCAAAACTAACAAAAAAAATCATTTCCAATGGCTGAAAGAAATACACAAATATTAGACTTAGTGCATTCTGATATTTGTAAATATAATGGTATCCTAACTAGAGGAGGGAAGAGATACTTTATAACCTTTATCGACGACAGTTCAAGATATATATATATGTATATCTCATGAGAACTAAAGATGAAGCCTTTGACATGTTTAAACAATACAAGGCTGAAATTGAGAACCAAAAGGAGAAGAAAATCAAAATCCTTCGCAGTGATAGAGGTGATGAATACTTCCTTGGTGATTTTGATTTGTTCTGTGAAGAACATGGAATTATTCATCAACGATCCGCTCCTCGTACTCCATTAAAAATGGTTTGGCCGAAAGGAAAAACAGGACACTTACCGACATGGTTAACTCTATGATGGTACGTGCTAAATTACCTAACATATTTTGGGGTGAAGCACTCCTTACTGCTTGCCATTTGCATAATAGAATTCTTTCAAGGAAAAAGCTTACCTCACCGTATGAAATTTGGAAGGGAGATTACCAAATTTGACATACATCAGAGTTTGGGGATGCCTAGCAATCTACAAACCAAATGACCCTAAAAGATCAAAATTTGGTCCTAGAGGAGTCAAAAGCATATCCGTAGGATATGCAGAAAATTCGAAAGCATATAGATTATACGACTTAGACACTCATGTTATTGTAGAGTCAAGGGATGTCGAATTCTTTGAAGATAGGTTCTCATATACTACAGAATTAGAACCTACACCTCTGGTTCTAAATGATGCAAATACTAGTTTATTCTCAATTCCAAGTGAACCTAAACGAAGTAAACGTTCAAGAAATAAAAAACACTTGATTCAAATTTTATCTCGTCTCAAGAAATTGTGTTCTTAGTCGAGGGAGATAGAAATCAAGTCTTGAATAAAACTCCAATTTTATTAAATGTAGAGGATGATCCTAAAAGTCTGAGTGAAGCTATTATTCAAGAGATTCAGCTTATTGGAAAGAATCTGTTGACGATAAAATGGATTCATTAATATCTAACGGAACTTGGAGTATGGTATATTTACCTGCTGGTTCTAAAGCAATAAAGTGCAAATGGGTTTTCAGGAGAAAATACAACACTGACGGGTCTGTCCAAACCTTTAAAGCTCGGCTGGTTGCCAAAGGCTTTACACAAAGGAAAGGAATAGATTATTTTGATACTTATGCACCGGTTGCTAGGATGTCGTCAATTAGAGTGTTGTTTTCTTTAGCGTCAATATACAAACTGTATGTGTACCAAATGGATGTTAAGACGGCATTTTTAAATGGTGATTTAGATGAAGAGTATATATGGAACAACCGGAAGGATTTGTGCTACCTGAGAATGAAAACAAAGTACGTAGATTGAAAAACTCCCTTTACGGATTAAAGAAGGCGCCTAAGCAATGGCACGAGAAATTTGACTCCGTAATTGTGTCAAATGGTTTTAAACATAATAACGCTGATTAAGTGCATTCACACAAAATTCGTAAATGGCTACGGTGTTATTATATGTTTATAAGTGGATGATTTGTGAATATTTGGAACAAGCATGGAAGGGATTTCAAAAACTAAGAAGTTCTTAAGTTCAAAGTTCAAGATGAAGGACTTGAATGAAGTTGATAAAATCTTAGGAATTAAAGTGAAAAGACATAGTGAGGGTTATGCATTGTCACAATCCCACTACATTGGAAGGATGCTTACAAAATTTAAGCATCTGCATTGTTAACCCATATGATCCAAATATGGGAATACAAGAAAATGAAGGAATGTCAGTTGCACAACTTGAATATGTTGGTGCAATAGGTAGTTTACTGTATGCTACACATGCTACAGGACCTGATATAGCATTCGCTGTATCTAAGCTTTCAAGATATACAAGTAATCCGGGAATTATACACGGGAAAGCAATCAACGGGATATTTGGTTATCTTAAAAAAACCATAAATCTAGGTTTGTTTTACTGCGAGTTTCCAGCAGTTTTAGAAGATTATTCAGATGCAAGTTGGATAACAAGTTCTAGAGATACCAAATCAACATCTGGATTACAGCCGGAGCGGTTTCTTGGGCATCCAAGAAACAAACTTGTATTACACATTCTACAATGAAATCAGAATTCATAGCACTGGCAGCAAGGCAAAGAAGCAGAATGGTTGAGAAATTTATTGTATGAAATAGAGTTGTGGCCACAGCCGATGTCATTCATATTTGTACTGTGATAGCGAAGCCACTTTGCAAGTTTTAGAACGGAACGGCAGGTATATCATGTGTGCGGTTTTGTTAGTCATAAATTAAACAAACAAACTAAAATTAATCCATGTACGACCACTGGATCAGCATTGATGGAGGGAGGGAAGCCAATCGACTTGTGTAGTAAAGTTTCTTCGACTGGTTTCTACTTTCTACAACCTTCTCCATACTTGGTGCATTTAGACATGTGCTTGTTTCTCCAAAACAATCCATCAAGAAAGAAATTAGGGGTTCTAAACCAACAATAATTGGGGTGGTGGCGCAGTTCGCTAGCGTAGGTATCATAGTTGTATAGAGTGATCCTGAGGTCGAGAGTTTGAGCCTCTCTCGCCCCAAAAATTTGTTGGGCTTTTTGCACTACTATTCTCTGAACCCATAATCACAAATTATGCGTTGTTTCCCCAACTACATTTTTCATGTAAGATAATGCAATGTCAAATTTCTTATACAAGGACATCCAGTAATGGATTGACATCAATAGAAAGAAGTAATGCTGTATGTACTTCCAAATGATTTATAGCGCTCTCTTTAAGTTTTTATCATTCCCAGAAGAACTTTGTACCCAAGCAAGATTGATGATCAACACTAGCTAGAGGCTCTCCAAACCTACAATCAGGTAAATATTTGCAATTACTTCTCTTTTAATCTTAATTTTTTTATGAAGTCCAATTTGTACTAACAATTGTGTCTAGTACCATGTTAACTGACTTGTATTGTTTTCAGATCTTTTATCACTTCAGGAGATGTTTTGAGACATTGGCGAATACTAAACACATAAAAGTAGAGATTGGTATCAAAAGACATGGCAAAGATCTTATCACGACTTAACTGATAAAAATGCCAAAAGAATCCATACTCATTATTAGCAATAGTGCAGAAAAAAAATACCTTCTAGACCCTCTGACTTCTGCTACGCCAGACCTCCAATCTTGATGTTTCCACATTATACCATGGTCCTCTTCATTTAATTTTCAATTGTCTCAACTCCCCTAGTGAAGTTAGTAAAATGGGCATATTTTTTTCTTGCTTGATAATCAAGAACATTTTATTAATCACCAAAGCAAAGCAAAAGCAAAGAAGACCTGATTTAGGTCAAAACTTAAAAAGGACAACAAAAAAACTAATTACAGCCCAAACAAATGAACAAAAACGAAAATAAGATTTGTATACTAGTCAAAAAAATCTGGCTTAGACAAATAAATATTTTTCTGACCTTTCAATAAACTCACCCCCTCTTAACTAAACAATCTGCAGAAAAGTTTACTTCCCTATAGCTATGGACTAAAAAGTAGTTCCTTAATTTTGTAAAATGGGCATCGAAATGATGTAGCCCAAACAATCACACCCATGTAATGATTAATCTGTTTTAGCTCCATTTTCTTGTAAATCGGTCAAAATAATATTAGAGGTGATTTATGAGAGATTGTCTTTAATGATGTGGCAGAGTGAAATGATGAACTTTTGACTGAAACATATGACGTATTCCTACAATTACGACCACACTATATACTCGGCAGAGTGTGTGCTGGATAGCCGTGAAGCTAAGCGACTCCGACAATTCGACCCAGTAACCTTTGGAAACGGACCTCCTAGTCACAACGCTGTTCTAGTCGATTGGATTCAATGGTCATCATTTGAACAAGATTGGTACTATATGTATGACTATTTTGAACACAAGTTTTAGCTTTTTATGCCTTTTGACACGGATCAAGTTTTAGCATATGACACTAGGGATCTCATGTGTCGCATTGCCTTTGCACTACTGCAAGTGCAAACACACACTACTCCTATTAAAAATAGGGTGAGTATTTGGTATGAAATATGCGGATTAGATTCGATCCGTCCCAATCGTATTTTTGTGGATGAGCGTCCGGACCGTTTGTTAATGGGCTGAATGCATTTTAAAATCCAATAAATTACGGATTGGCCCGGATCCAACCTTAAAAATCCGGTTGACATCTAGACCCGTTAGATTAAAGGTATTTATATAATTTTCAGAAAATATGAGGATAATTTTAAATTTGCTTGTAGATTTTAGTTAGTTTTCTGGAACTTTTGTATATGGTGAAGATGGTCGTAGCCTTAAAAACCTGTTTTTTTAGTGCTTTATATAGTAACATGAGAATTTTTCTATATGATAAATTGGTGTATGTTGTAAGGATTTGTTTTCTTGGGGTTTTGTCCATGACACTTTTATATATATATAATGTGTAGGTTTTATATGAAATCATTTTTGTTGGCTTTATTTCTCTACTATAAGTTTTAATTGTAGAACAAATCCATTGGAGCATCCACATTCAATACGTCCATCCATGGATACAAATCCGTTAGATACTGGATTAGTTGCGGATACCAAATTTAAAATCTATATGAATCAAATTGGATACGGACGAGGAGAAAACCGGCCCATACCATCCCATACTCACCCTTAATTAAAAATGAGAAAAAGAAGTAAAAGTCTGTATCTTTTGATAGGCTGAATGTAGTTAATTTCGGATCTCGGTCTCGTCGCGGCCGGGACCTTGACACCTTGATAACGATATCTCGGGGAGATTATCGGCGAAATCTCGAAATAACTTCCAAATCTTATAACCAAATTTTATACACATGTAAATGTTAGAGCTATTGCAAATATAATACATAAACAGAAATATTAAGAAAGAAAAATAGATAATCAGTTAAAAAAAAAAACAACTTTATTACTTATTACAGTTGAGGTCACTAAACCAGACACACCTTAAGGTCGCTAAAACATTTAAAAAGAAATTATCCCCCACCTCCATAACCACATTCAAATCAAGTTCTCAGACAGAACCAGGATATACTTCCATAATTCGACAGGCAAAAAGAAAATACGTCAAAACATGTTTTAGGGATTACATGAACCCACCACTTTGACTGAATGTAACTCCTACATCAACATCTCTAAGCATCCCATCTTAAAGCACGGAGGTACAGGTTGTTAGGATCCCCAGAGAACTTCCACTGGATGGTTCAGCATGGATTAAACTTCAGACTTACAAGGATCTACTGATTCCCACCAAATCAGCCAGTCAACTGCAACCTACCCATAATCCATAGTTGGTTCAGGCCAGTTGAATTATCTGGATTTTTAGGTATACACAAAATTATCATTGATTATGCCTGTTTTTCCTTTAGCTCTTCCTACATCCCCTCTGTTACTCTCTCCCTGGTCTATGTCATTATTAATTTTCAAAGATGAAGCTTACAGCTTACTAACTGAGTTTCCTGGTTAAGAACTATGTGGGCTGTAGCAAACCACGGCAGTATTAACAGGGACTTGACAGATGAATACCTCATTAACAAATATGGTGAGCACGTTAAACTGAATTTAGAGAAATTTTGTATGCTGTGATACCATCAGAGAACAAGATAAACATATCCACTATTTTAGGTCTTGCTTGGTGTTCCATGACTAGACCAGAAGTCCAGAACAACTGCAAGTTGATACATGTAACACTATTAAAGAACTAGATAAACTTATTCACCAAATTAGGCCCTGCATGGTTCCCCATGAATATTTGCAAATGTCCAAGTTGATACATGCAACACTATTAGAAAACAGGATAAACCTATCTAGTATCCACCATTTAGGAACTCCAAATATATTTGCAAATATTCACAGCCAAGTTATACTTGCTTGTATTTAGTGGCAAGTTGATACATGAGCAGGATAAATCTATCTCCCATTTAAAATGAAACAGATTAAAACCTAGGTAAAGGGGGCTTAAAATTCAGGAACAAAAACTAAAATTAAAAAAAAAAAAAAAAACAGATTGATACACTCACATGCCAATTTCTTCTGATTTTAGAGATACATTTTATAGGTTCAGCTTGCTCTTTTGTTGGACAACAGATGAAATAAGTTCAGCTTGCTCTTTTGCTGCTGGAGTAGAAAGATACAAGATACAATAGATGAAATAAACACAGAGATGAAATAAGCACAGGGATTTCAATTGAAAATGGAAAGTAAAACTTAACTCCCCTACTAACATTCTAGACTTAGTTCCTGTAGTTTGAGGCTTGAGCAGCAACCAAAAGGAATTAGGGATTTCAACAGATGAACCAGTTTCTCTAGATTCAAACTCTCTATTTAGCTTCATAAATATTGATCAAGACCCATTACTCTAAAACCTTAAATAAACAAAAACCCCTGATCAAAACCTCATTAAAATCCAAAAACTACTATCAATTTAGGAACCAGAACTTTACCTGCTTAGTTTGATGAAGGTATAGAGCTATGTGGAAATCGGTCTTGATCTACTAATTCTTGTCAATCTTGATCTAATAATTCATGTCAATCTTGATCTACTAACTATGTTTGCCTAATTGATTGATGAATAGGAGAAGAAAGGGGGAAGAGAGGAAAGGTAAAGAAGATGGAGACTGGAGAGAATGATTCGAAGACTCGAGAGATAAAGACATAAATTGGACCGTTGGATTCATCTTCTAATCTGAAACCGTTAGATTACAATGAAAATTACCCATTTTACCCTAGATACGGTATCTTTTCTCGGCCGAGATACGGACGAATCGGCCGATATTCGTGTTCAAATATCGTTTGGCAAAATCTCGGATATCGTCAAGGTCTTAAGGCGATACCGCGAAAAGCGTCGTTATCTCGGCCGTAACGGCCGAGATTAACTACAGTGGATAGGCTAGGGTATCCGGGCCTCGTAGAGCACGTGACTTGGTTAAGACCATGAGCCTCCCCATATCGATCAGCAATATCGATAAGGATCTTGATTCTGGTAAACATGTCACTACACTATCATCCGATCAGCGGGTTGAAATGATGAACTTTGGAGTGAAATATATGACGTATTCGTACTGTTACGACCACACTAGATACTTGTCCCCTTCGGTAGAGTGTGTGCTGGATAATCGTGAAGCTAAGCGTGTGATTACCAAAACCTGAGCCGGAATTACAACCATAACAAATTAAATATATTGAAAACTAATCAAGTTAACAATAAGAGTAAGAAATTGAAATATAAATTAACACAAACAATTAACGTGGTTCGACAACGGAGTGTCTACATCCGTGGGTAATAAAAGGTTTGAATGTTTTTATTTATGATTGTATGTTATAAAAGGATAAAATGCTATATGCATCAAGTAAAATTCACCAAAGAATGATTGAACTGCGAATATAATTAATTGACACAAATCCCATACCTAAACTTTTCCTCTGATCATTTTTCTTCTCCAAAATTTTTTGTCCCCTCTTTCTGTCTTGGAGCTTGATATTTATAGTAAATATCATGGGTCCCCCTCATCTTTCTTTCCACCTATTAGTTCTTATACGTACTTTGGAACGAAATTTATCCCGCATTCTTATTTTTATTTTCCGCAAGACCTGTCATGCATACTTCTTATTTCCCTTAGTTTCCCGTTTGGTTTCCCGCATCTCTTCTGCGGATTTGTATTTAAGTTATTGCTTTTGGATTCAAATGAATGTTGAAAATCTTATCACTATTATTAGAATTATGGCATGTCCGACATGTGGTCATTGAAAGTGGCATTATGAATTTGGTATGTCAGACACGTGGCCATTGAAAGTGGCTTGTCATGTTTTAGCTTCTTCTGTTCCGCAACCTGCACAACTTTGACGTGTCTATCATGATCGATGTTTGTCAGTTCTATACATTGTGTCATGCTTTCCCACAACTTGTGTGTCCCTCATGCAACGAAGGTATCTATTTCGTACAGTGTGTCATGCTTTCCCGCAACTTGTGTGTCTGTCATGCAACGAAAGTGCCTGTTTCAGTACTTATCTAATGAGTTTTGTGTCAGTGTTTCTCGTTCCATCATAATCTGATATTCTTTCCATAGTATTTGAACACGTGGTGCTAGGGATTTTACACCCTCACAATTTGCCCATTTTTTCTTTTGAAATGGTAGGAATTTGAAAAAGGGAAAATAGTTATTGCTTTTCCGATTCATACGCCTCTAATAAATTTTCTTCTCACGCTTAGGTTTACTTTTTAGACAATTTCTTCAGTTTCGAGAAAATCACATCTCTGATAAAGTTTCTCTCTCATTTTATTCTTCGTCTTCTTTGTCTTTTTCTTCTTAAAGTTTATGTTCTTTTTTATTCTTCTAAAACTGAATTTTTCAGTGATTCCTCATGATTTGATTAATTCAATTTATGCAGATTAATCGTGATTTTCTTTTTATCCAGTATCTAATTTGACTTTTGTTCTTCACTTTGTTACATGTAATACTCCTAACTTATTCTTTAATGTATTTTTTTATCTATCAATCTTCTTGACTGAATCTTTTAACAGTGAATGGTGATGATGATGTCCTTATCTTAATTTCTGATTGTTTCATTGAATCCATGAATCTTATTTTTTTCTCACGCTTACCTTACTTCCTTCATTTCTAAAATTAATTCTTGGATAATTGATTCAGGAGCCACTAATCACATGGCTAATAACTCAACTAATGTATATGATTTTATTCCTAAAACTAGGAAACATGATGTTTCTATAGTTAATGATTCAACTAATCCCGTGCTAAGGAGTGGAAAAATTAATTTCTTTCCTGATAGTTCCACTTCTAATGTTCTAGTTGTCCGTCTTTCCCGGTTCAACTATTATCGGTAGGAAAAATCACTAGATCTTTAAATTGTAATGTTATTTTCTCACCTACTTTTGTTATATTTCAGGATCGAAAAACCAAGAAGATGATTGGTGAGGGAATATATTCTCACCGGCTTTACTTATTCAATCCTACTAAGAAAGCATGTCATACCAGAAATTCGATTCAAAATCATATTATGCATAAACATTTTGGGCATCCATCGGATCGTGTTTTAAGTCATCTTTTCCCTTTTGTTTCTATTGAGACTGATATATGCAATGTTTGTTAGTTTTCTAAGCAAATTAGATTGTCGTTTAATAATTCATTATCTGTGTCAGCTAAATCTTTTGAACTTATTCATTCTGATTTGTGGTCTTCACCTATTAAGTACTTCGTTAATATTTGTTGATGACTATTCTTGTAGTGCTTGGATATAAGGCATGTATAAAGAACGAATGCTTGAATGCAACACCGACTGCGATGGTGTGGACATCTCCAACGAAGACCTCGGACATCTCCAACGAAGACCTCCAGTACCAACGCGCGCAGGGATCATAAGGCGTGTAAAAAGAACAAAAGATACATAGGTCGGCCAAAAACAAAATATAACCAAAAAAGGGCCCAACCGGGTCGAACCGGTGACCTATTGATCTGCAGTCAATTGCTCTACCACTGAGCTATGGACCCTGGTGTGTTTTCGTAATGAGTCCCATCCCTATTAATAATGACACTGCTAGGGTAATGCCAAAAGGAACAGTTGAAATACAGTTTACTTCTGGAAAGAAGTTAACTTTGTGAAATGTTCTTCATGTACCTGAAATTTGAAAGAATCTTGTATCCGCTGCCTTGTTATGTAAGAGCGGTATCAAAGTTGTATTAGAATCTGATCAGGTAATCCTTACAAAGAATGGTTTCTTTGTTGGAAAAGGATACCACTATGATGGAATGTTTAAATTGAGTATTAATGAAATAAGTTCTTTGGTTTATATTGTCCAATATTCTTATATTTGCATAGTCGTTTAGCACATCTTAATCTTAGATCTTTGAAATACATGTCTAAGCATAATTTGATTCTTTGCCAAATGTTACATGCGATAAGTGTCAAGTTTGTGTTGAATCAAAACTAACAAAAAAAAAACTTTCCAAAGGCTGAAAGAAATACACAAATATTAGACTTGGTGCATTCTGATATTTGTGAATATAATGGTATCCTAACTAGAGGAGGAAAGAGATACTTTATAACCTTTATCGACGACAGTTCAAGATATATATATGTATATCTCATGATAACTGAAGATGAAGCCTTTTCAGAGACGTTCGGTTTGATGAATCTGATCCTTATTTTCAACTTAAAGATAATCAAGGGAATCGATCCGAGGGGGAGTCTTCATGGGATTTAGTACCCCTTATACCGATGACAACTAAATAGTCGATAACTACGGAGACAACTGTGCCGACAGTAAATTCAGAAACACTTTTGCCTATTGCGGATGGAGGAACCACAAGTACTGAACCTGAACAAACAATAAGTACTGAACATGAAGTACTAGCTCCGTCGACATTTGCAGACATCCATGCTACTGATCAAGCTACATCACCAACCAATAATAAAGCTCAACCTACACTACCATGTGTTAACGCATGTACCATTCCAGCCATGTCACCTAGTGCCACTATTGAAGCTACAGAAACAACATCGTCTTCAAGTTCTGCCAGAACTTTAACTCCAACATATGTGGACAGTACTACAGCAACTCAAGTTAGGGAGCAAAATTCAAGAAAATCAACAAGAGAAATTAAGGCTCCAGAAAAATACAAGGATTTTTATACATACCATGCCACAACATATCTTATTCAAGATTCCTTAACATATAATAATGTCTCACAATCATATTTAACTTTTCTTACTGCCTTGTCCAGGGAAAACGAGCCAAGGAATTTCAAGGAAGCAAATGCAGTTCCAGTTTGGAAGAAAGCAATGCAAGAAGAATTGCGATCTCTCGACGATAATGGAAATTGGGTTATTGTTCAACTACCGCAAGGAAAAAAGGTAGTTGGCTGTCGTCGGATATATAAAATAAAATACAAGAGTGACGGAACCATTGAGCGGCATAAGGCAAGGCTTGTCGCTAGAGGATTCACACAAACATATGGAGAAGACTATAAGGAAACTTTTGCTCCAGTGGCAAAAATGAACACAGTTAGAGTTCTTATTTCTTTAGCAGTAAATCAAGAATGGAAACTTTTTCAAATGGATGTAAAAAATGCATTCTTAGAAGGAGATCTTGAAGAAGAAGTTTATATGAGTGTTCCACCTGGCCATACGGAAGAATGCAAAGTAGGAGCTGTGTGTAAACTTAAGAAAGCGATATACGGGCTAAAGCAATCACCAAGAGCTTGGTACGTGAAGCTTAGTTCTGTCCTTAAAGAAAATGGCCTTAAACAAAGTTCTGCAGATCCAACTTTATTCGTTAAAAGAGGTACGTCAGGCATTACTATTGTCCTAGTTTATGTAGATGATATTGTGATAACCAGTAACGATCATGCTGGTATTGCAAAACTAAAAGCTCTCTTACACAATAAGTTTGTTAGCAGAGACTTGGGAACTTTGAAGTACTTTCTTGGCATAGAAATTGCCCACTCAATGAAGGGTATTTTTCTAAATCAAAGAAAGTATGCTCTGGATTTGTTAAAAGAAACAGGAAATTTGGGTGTAAAACCATCAACAACACCTATTGACAGCCGAGCAAAGCTTGATGAAGATGGTGAGTTACTTACTGATAGGGGTCAGTTTCAAAGGTTAGTAGGGAAGCTTAGCTATCTTACAATTACAAGACCATATATCTCTTATGATGTTAGTCTTGTAAGTAGATTTATGCATGCAACTCGAGTAAATCATATGAGTGCAGTAAATAGAATTTTGCAATACTTGAAAGGTTCCCCAGGAAGAGGTTTATGGATGCGTAAAAATGAACATAGTTCCATATTTGGACATTGTTCGATTTCTATTTCCTCTTATTCGGACGCAGATTGGGCTGGATGTCCGGTTGATCGAAAGTCTACTACAGGATATTGTACGTTTGTTGGAGGAAATTTAGTAACATGGAAGAGCAAGAAACAGAATGTTGTTGCACGGTCTAGTGCAGAAGCTGAATACCGAGCTATGGCGTTAACAACATGTGAAATTATTTGGCTTCGAGCTTTATTAAGAGATTTGGGTTTCGTTTCTCCTCATCCAACAAAAATATATTGTGACAATCAAGCTGCTATGCATATCACCTCAAATCCCGTCTTTCATGAACGAACAAAACATATTGAAATCGGTTGTCACTTTGTTCGAGAAAACTTGAAGAATAATGTTATTTGTACCGCTTTTATTCCAAGTGCTCTACGATTAGCTGATATATTATATATTAACAAAGGGACTTTCCGCTGTAAAATTTGAAGAGATACTAGGCAAGTTGGGATGAATATTTACGCACCAACTTGAGGGGGAGTGTTGGAGAATATCAAGGATATTAACAAGATATCGTGTATCTTAATTAGGGACAATACTGTTTCCATATATTTATTTACCGTTAGTAGAATTTCCTTCCTAGGTTTTAGGTTACCTAAGTTATCTTTTCTAAACAGTTCTTCACATATGTAAATACATTTATATGTATCTCACTGTAATTGAAAGACACAGCAATACAATAGAATTCTATCTCTTCTTAGTTTCTTGAAGGTGCGTAAGTCTAACTTGTTCTATGATCCTTTATTCGTATCTTTATATTCAAAATATGCAACTAGAACTAGTTCTCCGAGAGGTTTCATCTCCACTGAAGCTGAACATGACTATTTTGTTGAAGGAGAAACATATAATTTTGTTTTCTTTGATATTGATAACAAGGAAGAGAAGCTAATTCCCTTCGACTACCCGAAAAAGATAATTTTAGCGGTCATTCTATACGCGGTGCATGGATGTATATTCATCACGCTTTTAATGGTCTGGTGCTTATATCTTTCCATGTACCTGGTGAAAATCTACCTACATTATTTGTTTATAACTTGGTTTCTGGTACCTGGTTGTATCTGGGCACAAGAACAGAAACGGCGCAAGATGTTTTCTTGGCCTATGACCCGATCATATCAAAATATAAAGTGGTTGCATATTCTGATATTGGTCGAAAGTTTCATATCCTTGGTGACATGTTATGGAGTTGTGTTTCAATGCCTGAACATTTAAAAGATTACCGGTTTTCTTAAATTATGATTCACACTGGATATGCAGAAAAGGGAGATGTGTTAAGTTCAAATACTTACAAAGAAGATTATGGAAAATTAATTAGACTTGACGTTAACACGCAAAATGTCTATAATTAACCTCCCCATAAAGGAGTTTTATTGGTCGCCTACTCGAGATGGGAGGATTGTTATGGTTTTTACACTCCGCTTTGGATTGTCAAAATGTGCGGTTGTGGTATTTGAAGAAGAAGAAGAAGAATTGTGGTTATGAGGAATTGTGGTTATGAGGATGATGAATGGGTTATGATGTGCAACATTAACTTAATGACAGAGATTAGCTTACAAGAACTGAAAGAAGTACTAGTCTTAGCGCTAAATCGCAATCATCGCCTGTTCGATTGAAGTATCATCATCATTGGACCAATTACCCTATTTCAATTGTCATGGATCCAAAATTCAAGATCGTGTTTACCTACTTGTCTTTTGAGGACAAACATATGTATATCTGCTCTTATGATATCGAGTTACACCATGGGAGTTTGATTTATGCAAGGGAAACAAAACGAGGAATTCACTATTGGCATGGCAACAACACTGCCTTATCAACTCAATGATGTTGAGTAAACAATGGCATTGGTGGTGCAGAGGACATATGGCAGGCAGCAGCTGAAGTTAGCATTAATTGCGGTTTTTGATTCTGTAGATTTAGATTAGTCAGTACTTTCTATAGCTTTTGCCTTTGCTATGAATTTATGCTTTTAGGACCAGGAAAGTCTCAGTTTCTGTTGATGATGTTTTTTTCTTCTGGGACAACAATCAAGTGTTAGAGACTGTCTGCAGCTAACTGAGCTAATCCCAATTGATTATTTCACATTTTCTAGTGGTTCCTCCATTTTGTTATCTTTTAAACACTTCTAGCCAAGCCTAGACACTTACACTTCAAGAAGCATGTTATTTGCATTATGTCATGAAATAACGCCTGATTTGACAACCATTAACGTGAGCATCTAATGTCAGTGCTGGTAAACTTTATTTTCATCTGTTCATATCATTGTAATTTTGTTTCAATACATTTTTGCTATTAACATGTCTCCTAATTGATACATAAATCCGTATTAAAATGTTGGCATCTCCTCATCGTGACTATTAAATAGAGAGATTATTATGGAGTTAAAAGCGTTTTTTTTTTGTTGTTGTTGTTTTATTTCAGAATTGATTTGTTTTATTCATTGAATATCAAAGTAAGCAGAGTTTACAGATTCGGAAGCGAAGACATTAGAAGTCAGGAAGGTTTTAATATTCACGCTGTCTTCAAGAATGAGGAAAAGACAAGATAGCTACTTGCGGTGCAGTGTCAACTAGCAGAGCTGCAGGTAGTAAATATTATTACTGGATTGAAGAGACCTTCCTTCCTAGTGCCACCTTCAAATGATTCAACCGCAAAATTAAAACAATCATCGGAATATCCTCGTCAGTGAGACCTTCCATTGACAAGAATCGCGAAGTTCATTTTTTATGATTATGATTTCTCTCTACTTTCACACCAAATCTCTAGAATGATGAATTTTCTTCATCTCAGTTATGGGTGACAACGGGCTTACCCACATCCCTAGGATTCCTGTTCGTGCCAACTTTATCATGAGGTGTACTGAAATATTTATCATTAAAAGATTCAGCTACTGCAGCATACTTCTCCTTGACGAAATTTTTTATGCATTTATGGTACGAGAAATCTTCTCTGCGTCCATCTGTCGAGACTATATAGAAACACCTTGAATCCTCATAAAGGCTGAGATTAACCAGTCAAAACAAACAGTTACTCAGTCAAAACTGGTGAATGAACAAAGACAGTATTACAATACCAGTGCGGGCAGGGGCCTTATAGCGTGTAAAAAGATAATATTACCAAAAGAGGGCCCAACCGGGATCGAACCGGTGACCTATTGATCTGCAGTCAATTGCTCTACCACTGAGCTATGGACCCTGGTGTGGTTTCATTGTCCTCAGAAACATCTATATCATTAGGAAAATAGAAAATATGAAAGACAAACCACACCATTTTAATCATTGCTTGTATAATGAGTCCCATCCCTATTAATCATCGCATTCAGCCTCTTTAGGGTTTTGCTCGCCTTGATCTTCTTTGTTCTTCTTCATCGTATGCTCAAGGTAACAAATACCAAGAACGATTCTTCGGAGAGTTTCAACGATAATATGGACAACAGCCATAATGTTCATCTTCCTCATGAAATCATAATCTACAATATATTCACAAGGATTCCTGCTAAGGATTTGCATCGGTTTAGGTGCGTATGCAAACATTGGTATAACTTATTCCATGATCCTTTGTTCTTATCTTTGTATTCAAAATATGCAACTAGAACTAGTTCTCCAAGAGGTTTCATCTCCAGTGAACATGACTATCTTCTCCGGCTGGTTGAAGACAAAACATATAATTTTGTTTTCTTTGATATTGATACCAAAAAAGAGAAGCTAATTCCCTTTCGACTACCCGAAAAAGAAAATTTTGGTGATTGTATACGCAGCGGTTCGTCGACGAATATTTGCCAGTCTATCAGTGGTATGTTGCTTATATCTTTCCATGTGCGTGTGGTTAATGAATATCAATATACATTATTTGTTTATAACTTGGTTTCTGCTACCTGGTTATATATGGGCCGTGCAAGTGCAGAAAGGTATACCGGTGATGATCAAAATATGTAGTGGTTGCATGTTTTGATTATGATCGAAAGTTTCATATCCTTCGTGACATGTTATGGAGTTATATTTCAATGCCTGAACTCTTAAAAGATTTTGAGATAGATGAACTATGATTTACACTTGATATATAGAAAAACGGATTGGGTTTGTTCAAGGAATTCGAAACAAGGTAATGGAAATTACTTAGGCTTAATGTTAGTACGGAAAAAATGTCTACAATTGATCTCCCTGCAGAGGATTTATATGGCTTGCAGATCAAGTACCTTGGTCTACTCAAGATGGTAGGATTGCTATGGTTTTTCCACTCCGCTTCAGATTATCAGAATGTGAAGTTGTGTTATTTGAAGAAAAAGTTAAACAATAACTGTGGTTACGAGGATGATGAAGAATGGGTTATGATGTGCAATATCAACTTAATGACAGAGATTAGCTTACAAGAACTGCAAAGAAGTACTAGTCTTAGTGCTAAATCACGATCATCACAGGTTCTACTGAAGTATTATAATTGGACCGGCTCACCTATTTCAATTGTCATGGATCCAAAATTCAAGATCGTGTTTACCTATTTATGATGTGCAATATCAACTTAATGCAGAACCCTCCCCATCGGAGAGTTCTGCAAGTTGGTATAAGAAACTTAGAAGCCATCATATCATGTACAGGCGTACATCCAAGTTTAATCATTGAAATTTTTCCTGCACCGGGGTTCGCGAGGACTTTCACTATTCAGAATTAACATGGAAACAAAATGATCAACTGATACCGTTTATACAACTTCATTAGTATCAAAATTTACATATCAGAAAATTCTCCATTAGATTAGTTTATCAACAGCTCAAAATCATATCAGCTAAAAGAACACACTAAAACCCATCCCATGTTATCTTTCTCTTATATACTCTTTATTCTTCTGTTCTATGTGAGATTTGATCAGTCAGGGCTGCTTTTCGGCAGCAGGAGTCACAACTTCACCACCACCTTTACTTACTTGAGACTCTTTCTTCGAGCCAAAGATGAATCCCTTCACGGTACTTTCAGCTGATAGTATTTTGTCCTTGATCTGAAATCACAAACTTAGTGCATTAGGTTCATTCCTAATATAGCTATCATTATATTTCTGGACCTGCAAATTCATGCCGCAGATGAATGTAAACTCAGCAGCTAAGAATGAATATCAGGTATAGTTCGTATGAACGCAGTCACAGATGCATTAAGCCAGAGGCCAACACTTAATGTTCCACGTAACCTCATTCCAAATTCACTCATTTAGATCAATTTAGAAATTGTTTCATTTTGCAATCAGAAAACAGGAACCATTCTAAGTATGACTATAATCCAAGAAACCATGTGTGGAATTCAATATGAAAAGCGAAAACATCACCAGATTATAGGAACATTAGCAACAACATAATTTCGCTAAAATCACCAAGAAATGACTATCTTTGTTCTGCCACCAAAAGTCGATTTCGATATACCCAAGTAGTCTAACTATGTTTCATACCCAAAAGCAAGTATGAAATTCAACACAAAAAATGAAAAAACATCACGTAAGTAGAGGTAACATTAGAAATTAGACAGTACTTCCGCCAAAACACCAATTACGACATCCCAATTCCTTTTCTCGGTTCCAGATTTTGGGAACTAAAGAAATGTGTTCCGAGTATTTCCGCGTGTTTTCTATTTGGCAAAGAAAATCATGACGAGGAAATTGGAAAACTGCCACACTATTGAATCAATTTGCATTTTCTGACTTGAATCAGAATCATGAACTGAAGAATCCTTATGGAAATCGGAACCAGAATTACTTCAATTCTTATCCAACTTTCACTGTTTGTGGGTATCATTATCATGTCAAAAATTCCACACTGACCTATGTTATACTGAAGTAGGTCTATATAATCCAACCAACAATGTAAATCCCTTCTAGTAACAAGGTCCAAGGAAGAACACAAAACTTTCACCAACTATGTTGCCCAAATCTTAACACAAACTAGTACTAATTTGGTGCTTAAACCTATGGGGCAAATTCCTAATCCACAAATACACAAAATTCCCCCAAAAGGGCACAGCAGCTTCACCAACAGACAAATTTGAAGAAACCCACAACAAGAAATCAAAATACACAGGAAAAAAACAAACAAACAAAGAAGATAAACATCTAGAGCTTAAGAAACAACACATAAGAATGAATTTTGTTGAGAGATACTTACAGGGTCAAGGATATTGGGTTGATTTCCATAATCAGAAGTCAGGAGAAAGTATGCAGCAGTTACAGAAGCCACCAGTGCTGTTTTCCTCACCAATTTATCAACCTTGGGATCCATTTCTTGAAAATTCCAGGGAGAAAAGAGAGACTGTGTGGACTTGTTGTGTAAGAAATTAGGAAGTCAATTGAAATAGCAGAGGAAGAGAAAAGAAAGAAAACTTCTAGACCCTTTTATAGGGCACCCATCTTATACGATAAAAGCACACCAAATAGGTGAGTCTGTATTTGCCTTGATACTTTTGGCATCTTTGCCATGAACGAAATCTAGGCTAAATATACAGTCAACAAACAGGCTCCATCAGTTATAATTTTTAGGTGTTTGTCAAGTCTTTGTCCAGTGTAAATCAGGTGTGGAGCTAGAAATTTTGTCACGAGAAAGCAACATCTAGCTAGGAGATGTAATTTAGCAAAAAAGAATTTGGAAAATCTAACTTTTAAAACAATTTAGGCCAGGAAATTAATTGGGTTGGGTATGCAACTGCATACATATATTATGCATTGGCTCTGCCCCAGATATTGATGGTAGATTTGGTTGGGTAATCTTTTACAAAAAAAAAATAGATGGACCATGTGAAAAACCACGTCAAATCGCCCCCTAAAAAACTAAGGGTGTGTTTAGCATAATTTTTAAAAACAGTTTTTTGTTTTTAAAAACAAAAAAAAAAAACAGAACGGTAAAAAACATGTTTGGTAGGGGTATTTTTAAAAAAACTTTTTTTATGGGTTTTTTGTTTTTAAAAATAAAAAAATGAAAACAATAATTAATCGTTTTTTGGTTTTGTTTTTCTTCCTCTTAATTCGTCTTTGCAATTCTTCTTCCATATTATTCCAGGTCGAAAACAACAATCACCTCCAAGTTCAAATTCTGATGCGGTACTCTTTCTCTCTCTCTGTCTTTCTGTAAGATTCAAGTTCTGTTTTAGCGTGTGTGTGTTTCGGTGTGTGTGTGTTGATGTTGTTGTTGTTGTTGCAGGCGGCTGAGAGTAAGCCGTATAGACATAAGCCAGGAACAAAAGCACTTAGAGAGATCAGGAAATTTCAGAAGAGTACTGATCTTTTGTTACCTGCAGCCCCTTTTATTAGAATTGTAAGTAAGAATTTTCGTATTTCTTTTATTTTAGGTCTAAATTTTTTATTTTACTAAAATTGCTTTGTAGGTGTTTGTTTAAATGCTCGAATGAAAGATTTGGTTCAGTTTGAGTAGAATCAGACCTAAAAATATGTGTATTACCTGTTGGGTTTTACTTGGTTAGTTAGTGTTCTTTGTTTTGGTTTGTTTATTTTTTTTATCATGTATCTTATGGTCTACAGGGGGACAATGAGGATCTGAATTGAGTGATGGTATGCTTAGTATGTTGAGATAATGGGTCTTAGTGCTTTTGAAACATTGTAGTACTTGAATTCTGAGGTTGTTGCTCAAATTGGGGTTTATTGATGTTGTTAATGGGATTTCTCTGGCGCAAGTTTTGCTGAATGATTTGTTACTTAAGACCATGGTTGTGAACTGTTGGTGAAGTTATAGGTGAGTTTGTGATCTACAGGGGACAATGTGGGTCAACTTTAGGTTGCCTCTGATGTAGTAACTTAAGTGTAGATTATGGTTCGCCCAACCTGTGAACTTTACCAATATTGTTGAAAGTCTACTGTCTGTTGTGCCTTATTTTAAGTGTAAATTTCACTTTTTGTGGATAGATCGTAGTTCGACTTAGTTATTGCAGTGTCTATCTTGTCAGACTGTACATCACTAGGAAAGGAAAGTAGGTAATTTAGGCTGTAGCCTACTCTTTAATATCGAGTTTGATGTAGGATCCGATACCATACTAGCCAGGTCGAACAGAGTTTAATTTTCGTTTGACTGCGTGTTGTTGGTGAATAAACTAATGTCTTCTTGAGGATAGTGCATCATTGCAAGATTAGGGAAAAGCTTGACATGGTTTGTGTCACTGGATTAACCATCATAGGTGGGAATAAAGTTTCATCTTAGGGATGCTAGTGAAAGACGGTTTGAATATTATTCGTAAACGCTCACTGTAACATGTAGTTGATCTTTTGTAAACCTGATTGTCTTGAAGTGGTTTGAACTCAGTTCATCTATTGCCACATCTGGTTTTGACTTATATAAAAGCTGTAAATTTGTACGTTGGAGGATAGTTGTATACTTGATGATATTTTGTGTCGGATCATGTGGCCAAAAAATTGCTAAGAAATTCATTTTTACACCTTTATTCTTCTGTTGAATGCTTTCACTAGGAATCTTATATATGTTTGATGTAGTATTTTACCTCATTGGCTTGGTGTAGTCATGTCACTTGAACCTGTAGTTTCTTAATACGAGGTAAATACGAAGATTTATGGATTTTAGTTTGTTGGTGCATTAAAATAAGGTTATCTTGATCTTTCTGCCCTAGGGTTGGTCATGTATTTGATTAAATGAATGGGATATTTAAATCTATGTTGCTAGACTCTTTCTAACTCATGAATTTCTCTTTTGTTTACTCTCGCTTTCACTCATATTCAATGAATGCTCATTCTGTATAACTCATCTGGTTATTTATTGTACAGAGAAGGAAAACTTGTGCTTGTATGGGTTTCCCACTGAGCAGTGGGAGGTCAATTTACATGATGAAGAAGTCCCCCCAGAACTCCCAGAACCTGCATTAGGCATTAACTTTGCTAGGGACGGTATACAAGAAAAAGACTGGATAGCTTTGGTTGCAGTGCACATTGATGCATGGCTTCTTGTTGTTGCTTTCTATTTCGGGGCCAGATTTGGATTCGACAAAAATGACAGGTATACTTAAATTTAGATATCTTCAGCACTGTTTGGTACATGTTTAATCTTGAGTTATATTTATTCCTCGAGTCACAGTCTGTCAATTATAAATTGTGTTTGGTTCTGTGTATGTCACTTACACATGGTCATTTTTTGTGGTGATTTTTTTACCTGGTTTTGTATATTAGTTACTTATACATGTCTACGTCATAGGTGGCTCTGAAGCCTGATGAGTTTTCTGTTGTGCTGTAATCATTTGAGTTGTTACAGTACGTTTCAAGTTTTCAATCATTACATTTGTGTTTGTGTGTTTGATGTTTCATGGAGTGTTAGTCATGTGGTTACTTTGATGAATTTATTCAGATAGATTTGAGTTGATCTGTATGGTTCTTGATAGTAATTTTGTGGATCCTGAAGTGCCATTCAGTTTAACTTGTCATTTTAAAAACTTTATTATTATTTAGCATCAACTTTTGGCTGAAATTTGAAATAAAGAGCTGGTTTGGAGTTCAGTATATATTTGCCCCCATGAGTTATTCTGACGTGGAAAGCTTTTGTGAAATGTCCTATTATTTTTATGCATATTTGATGTGTTTTACTCCCTGCTCTTTTCACTTATAAATGCTGGTAACATATATTTACTGAACTCGTTGTTTGTATTTGTGGAGAACGAAGCGTTTATCAATATTGAGTTGATGAACAATGTTAGAGATGACATAGCAGGGACAATATGGTTTTATCATCAACATCGACATCATCACCAACGCGCTTAGTTTGTACAAATATAAACTTGTTGTAATTTGTGAAGTATTTGTGCAAGCTTATAACTAATTTTGAATTATTTTAAAAAAGGCTTATAACTAATTTTTAAATTATCAATTTTAACTTATAACTAATTTTTTAAAAAATTGTTTTTAAAAACTGACATACCAAACAGCTTTTTAAAATTTATTAGAAAATGAAAACAAAAAAAAATGTTTTAAAAATACTAGAAAATGATTTTAAAAATTGTTTTTAAAAATCATACCAAACACGCCCTAACTATTTAAGATGGTTCCATAACACTTATATTAGACCCGTTATCTCTTAAAAGTGGTCCTTACTTCTTCTTTTTTAAGGCACATGGTTTTGGTGTGGTTTTTTATAACGGTCCACCTAGATCAACTGAGTTATTTATGTGCAAGAAATGCAAGAAATGTTACTATCTGAAATAATACATCTTAAAGAGAAATGGTAACTGGTTTGGGATGAGCTTTGTTTTTAATCATGCCTTAGCTTGTTGTTATAATACCGATTGGTTTGTCGAAGAACTCTGGGCTGCAGACTTTTTTTATCGGGGTTTATAAGATAATAAAATAGGGTCATTAGGAAATAAACTGAAAAATCTTTTATCCTAATATTTTATATAATACCTAGACTATCACAGATTAATTAGTGATAATTAATTTAATTAGCTAAACTAAATAACATTAGTGATTGGATTAGACTAATAAAAAAACTAAATGTTTTTATTTAATTTTTAAAATCAACGAAGGGGGTGAATACGTTATGAAATCAGTGATATTTCCGATTAAAATCTATGTATTATAGATATAATTTCCCATCAATGCTAATAAATTATTGATAAATAACAAATTTATGTAAGAATAAACATATATATATATATATATATATATATATCAATGAAATATTACATGTATAAAAATCCAGACATTACTAGTATACATTCATATTATAAAAAAAAGGATAATATATACATATGATGTCATCAATCTGTTTGACACGAAAACGTATGCGCTCAAGTGTAAAACACGAGTCTGACACAGACATGTGATCATTTTAGGCGTGTCCATGCTACATAGCTTGGGAGTGTATCTTGGAACTTGTCCAGCTAATTATTTGTTATTTTAATATGACTTGGGCCTGCCTTCAAGACTATGTTTGGTATAGGTGGTATGTGAATAGGTTGAGGTTCTGTTGTCTTATTGAATGTTGGTGACCAAAGGCTATCATGTCTTTATTTTAGAATCCTGTTTTGAGGCATACATCAAACTTTTGAGGCATATAAAATGATTAAACTATTTATTGTATAATTATAAGGGATGTCCTAGCCTTGATTGGTGTCCCTACCTGTGAGACTAGATTACTATGTTACCCTTATATAATTAAAATTACATAAACACTCTTCAATAAAATTAAAACATAAACCTGATCAAATCAAATTCAAAATCATTTATATCCTAATGAGAGATGAAGAACACAGATAATATGAAGTGGAGAAGACTAGAAAAGATGGCAAAACTGATGGATTTGGAGAAGCGCAGGTTTCAAGCGAGAACGAAAGTTACTATGGGTTAAATTAAGATTGTTGTCAAGATAGATCTGGTGTTGTTCGAGTGAGAGAGATTAATGGCGAAGAACTGATGAAGTCGGGAAAGATTTGAGAAGAAAAGAAATGGGATTTCACTGTAGGTATCGAGTTTCTTATTTGATACAAGATTTAGAGCGATGGGTTTTGACAGAGGCAGAAAATGAAGATAGATTTTGTGAATCTGAGAGTTGGGTCTGGTGAATGAGATGGAAGTGAAGAAATAGAGTTGATTGAAGTGGATTTTGGATTCGCTGTAAAGGCGGTTGCTGCTGCTCAGATGGAATTAGTAACAAAAGAAGGAAGAGAAGTTCGAGGGCTTGATGGTTTTAATTTAAATTGTTGGTACAGAGAAGAAAGTTTTATAGCCGAATTACTACCTTTTCAAGGTTCGGCTTATTCGATAAGAAATTTTTATAGCCGAACCTATGACTTGTGTGTATAATCAATTTACACTACAAGGTTCGGCTGATAACGAAAAACAATTTTTTAGCCGAGCATTACACTGGAGGTCCCTAAATATGAACCAAGCTATGTCAAGTTTGGCTAATAATAGTGGTAGTACGAACTAGTTGAACCCTATATTTTACAAGTTCAGCTAATAACAGCAATAATACGAATTAGTCGAACTATTTAATTTATATTCAAACTTAGGTTCGACTTGGCAATTACCAGCCGAATTGTTCTTCGCGCGTTAAGTTCGACTGATAATTTTATAGCCAAATCCAAGACTGAAAAATTAAAAAAATTCAGTATCTTGATGAATTCAACCTAAAAAGAGGTGGTTAAACATCGTTTACTAGTACACATGTGTATTGTTAGCATAAGGTTCCTCATCAATGTATCCATCTTTTGGATTTGGCTCATAAAACTCATCATCTTTTTCACTTCTTCTTCTTCCTCTCAAAAACCCAAACTCTCTCACATAAATTTGATTTCTCTACTAATTTACCACTAATAATTTAATCAAACATTACCAATTAATCATTATTATTAACATCAAAGTATTAACTTTAACACTAATGAGTAAGGGTATAATTTCCATTATAAAAAACGGATGATAAGGGATGGTGGGGTTTTACAACCTAATAAGCCTATTTTATCTTCATTAGGTATGCCTTGAAAGTTTTACGTATGCCTCAAAATAGGATTCTTATTTTATTCCCCTTGGTCGTATTTGTTATTTTGGCTTGCTTGTTTGTAATTTGTCTTATCCTTCTGTTCTCGATAGCTTTGACGCATACACGAAAGTATTATAACGCAGATACATTATGATATCAATGATATTTTCTACTAAAATATAAATATTATGGATGTAATTTCCCAACAATATTGACAAATATAAAATACTAATTTATGTAAGAGTAAGCATATATCTCATTAAATAATACATATGTAAAAAGATAAAAGGGCGTTCAAATCCACCTTTTCTTGGAAAGGGAACGAATCAGCCACTTTTTATAACAAGTTACAAACATGGACTAACCAACTCGTTCGTTCTTGTCAGCCATAATTTTGATATTTTCTACCAAAAATGCCTCTTAACTTGAGTTTGTATCGATTAGTCTCCATGGCGGCTATACTCAAGTTCAACAGCGAGTAAAACTCAGATCACTTTGCGGAGATTAGATCATGAACAAAGGGATAGAAATAAGATATTGATATATGCACACATGGTACTTTCGATGCAAGGGTCCTTCTTCTTCTTGTTTTTTTTTCGATCTTTGCTTGACCTCGTTGCTAGAGGTAAGCTTGTATTTCTTTTATGAGGTTCAGTTTTGATGGTTTGTTTTTCTATTATTATTCATATTAAGTTTGTAACATTTCCAATAGATGGATCTGATTGCCGTCATAACGTTTAGTAAATCAGTATCTAGGGTTCTCTTACCTTTAGTGCTCTACTTGGTAGGTTTAAAATATAAGGTTTAGTATTTTAAAGTTTTCTTTCAAATGAATTGGATTTGGATTAGAAAACTAAGATTCTCCAAATAGATATTTAATTTAGATGGATTCAATGATGTTTGGGTTGTTTTCTTAGAGATGGAAGATCAACCCAAAAGGGTTTCTTATATTTAGTTTTGATTCTAAGTTGTTATCGTATCTCTTTTGGGGGGTTATCTTAAATTAGTAGTAATTTATGACCTTTTCAGTTAGGGTGTTCTAAAACTAAATATTTTAATATTGTGTTTCTCTAATCTGCTTTGTTAGTGTACTGTGTTTAGGGATATGCTTCATATTTCCATCTCTTGTGTACTAAATTACTAATATTTTATTTTTTGTTGTCCTCAGAAAGAGGATGAAGACCCTAGACTGATCTTTCTTCAGTTACCGGTGTCTCTTCCTTTATCGAAGAGATCAGCTGCTGCAGAGAGCAACGAAACAGCTAGCAACTCAAAATCATCCAGGCAAGTGGGATGCCCATATAGAGGCTCCAGTTTGGAAGAATTGCCTCCTGGATTCATGGGTAAACTCTTGGTGTACAAGAGTGCAAAGTCAAAATAAAAGTTGGAAACTCCCTTTATGATGTGAGTGCAGTATAAAATTAACATTCTATATATAATCAGTTTTCTTTAACTTCACATCTTTCTTAAATTTTTACTTGGGTCATCTTTGGAAGTCTTAATATGACTTAGTTAATAGCCGTTATATTTTCTTTAGCTGAGATCTGTTTGATATTTCATAATTTTGATAGCTAATGATTTCATATGCATTCTTGCAAAATAGAAAAAAAATATTCAAACTCTATGATTTGTTTGATTTCCATCTACTCACCGATCCAGTCATATGGGACACTGGAAACAGCGGGGTGGATGATAGTACAGTGCATAATAAATATCGCTAGTCTAAATTTAGGGTCTTGTTATCTTGTTCACCCTTTGTGGACGCGAGGCACTGCTTGTCTGCTATTGGTGAGGTAATCCATTCTTTTGAGTTCATTCTTGATGCTCCACAATCTACACTAGCGCTCTTACATGTACCCAACTAATTTTATCTTACACCTCTAACATGTACCAAACTAATTTAACCTTACACCTCTGACAGTTATCCAACTAAATTAACAATGCACCTCAGCCATGAATTTGTATTTTTTTTTTGCTTCCTCGGTTGGATGAGCTTGTGAAACTGGCATCTGAATCATAACAAGTAGTAGATCTGAAAAGGTACAGAGAAGCTATAATTGAACAAACGCTTGCAGAAGAGGAGATAAAAACTCTTGAAATGAAGCTTGTTGAACTAAAAGATGAATCAAAAGGAGTGAAGGCAGAGAAACATGAGTTCAATTTTGAAGCTGGGGCCAATGCTCCTTGGAAAATTTATCAGTAGGTATGCAAGCTAAGATAGGGTCATTGGAGTGATTCGGTCAACTTTTTGGTAACCTATGAAGCAAATCCCAAAATTTGGCAACTTACACTATTTAAATATTTTTTTTTCAGTTATTTACCTAGCATCGTAAGCTTATAAATGCAAACCAACAGTGAATGCTTCTTGTTGTTTTATCAAAACAGTGTAATTTCGTGTAATCTATATAAAATCAACATTTCAGAATCTTATTTTTTTACCAGAACGTGTAATTTTTTTCTTTTTATCCAGACAGTGTAATAGAAATTTATGAATAGAAATGTTGCAATTTCTATCTTGAGATACAGGGGGATAAGTCAAACATGCAATTTTTGTATTCATAACCAAAATTGATACGAACTGATCCATTTTATGAGCTGCAACAAATGAACTAACCTTACAGATCATAAAACTTATTGCCACACAAATTAGACATGATTTATTATTCTTTTCCTTCCTCTATTTTCAGTACAAAGAGCTACATCTTGTTCCCAGTCTAATAATCTCTTTCAGTGATGGAGTTTGGTATTATACAATACATACAACATGAAACAAGATATTTTATATTCATAAGCAAAATTGATATGAACAAATCCATTTTATTACCTGGAACAAATGAATGAACTTTACATATTATAAAATTTACTGACACAGTTTAGTTATGATTTGTTATTCTTTCCCGCCTTTATTTTAGTACAACAAGTTACACATTTCTCCCAATCTCATACTATATTTCACCAATAGAGCTTGGTAGCATCCAATATGCACAACATTTTGAGGTTTTTCAATTCAAAATCCAGAGCTTCCAAAAGATTTGTGTAACATTGTGACTTCATAGCTTTGCCACTTTCTGAGAGAAGTTTGGGTCAATGCAAACAACTACATGAGTAACAATAAAGTGAGGTATATTAAGTAACCTGGCGTCATGCAGATACAGGACAAACATAACTTGTAAACGAAAAAACAATTATTAATCATCGAGGAGATTAATTATAATACTTAAAACTGTATACCTTGCCAATACTTTTACCGGGGTGGAGATACTTAACAGCATCTGCAACAGACACGACCCCTATAAACTTTGTTGGGTCCAAAGAAACCTGTTAAGAAACAAATACCAGCAAGTTAGGTTACTTCATTAAGTAATAAGTTTTACTGATAATTGAAATTTACGTTAAACCAAATTTCTGAAAGGGAAAGTCTGTTCTACTTCATATTGAGAAACATTAATCTGAAAGGATGGCTACGAAGACGATACAATTTGATTTAATAAAATCTGAAGAAAAAAAAACAAAGAACATTAATCTGAAAGGATACCAAAAATCAAATAACTAAACCAGGTGGACAGTTTATGTCAGAGGTGTGTGTTAATTAAGTTGGTAAATGGTGAGGTGTATTGTTAATTTAGTTAGCTAACTGTCATAGGTGTAGGGTTAAATTAGTTAGGTACATGTTAGAGCTGGAAAAGAGTAGAATGAGTGGTCGAGATAAACATTTTTTTTTGAATCATACCAGATCACTACTAACACGACATCAAATTTAGATACATGGACACAGTTTTGTGCAGTGCGAGAAAAACCTGGCAGGGAGCTACTTGATAGATCTATATATCCAACTTCCTCAACGATCATAGGTCTGCTAGATGAACCAATATCTTTCCTTCTATAACCCTTTGTTCTTCATGTAGATGAGAAACATGAGTAAGTCTAATATCCACAAGCAATGAGACAATAAAACGGTAAACAAAAAAGCACATACTTACGAATTGTTCCATGCCCTTCTCCTCTTTTGACCTCATACCAAGATATTCCACAGCATAATAAGATGTTTTACAAAATGGACATCTAGTATAGTTAAGTAAACAAAACAAGGTTTTCGCAAGAAAGCAAATACAAAGGAATTTTATTCAAGAAAGCACGAACAGTAATTTGACCAACAAAAGGATACTTTGCAGGACAAGTAGAATGAGGAGGTTTCATCTGCAAAAAAACACTCTGCATAAATATTACATTGTTAAAACAATGTTTAAAGACATTCGTTCAAGTAAACTAAACAAACTTCAGTTCTTGGAAATTTGATATCGAACCTGTACATATGCCTTTGGTGCAACATCTTGAGCGGTCAAGACTTAGATAATACTAAATAAAACCAATAATTAATATAAAAATTCAGCTCCGTTTCATGAAACACACAGACCTAATTAACTTCCACCAATAATATTTAGAATATCAATACTTTGGAACAAACAAATGATTCAGTTTTAGTAAGGTTACTAACCATGAAGCAAATTGGGCATTCTTCAAGATCAAAAGCAGACTCATCATCTCCATGACAACAAGGAGCTAATTTAGAATCAAGTATCAATTTCCACAAACAAAAAAAACTCTTCAATTTCACAACTATAAGTCACCCTCACTCAAAATCATCGAAAACTGACCCTAAAATTCTTCACATAAAATTCGATAAAATCAACTGAAATAAATTTCAAAGACGGAAAAAACGAGAATAAATAGTAATTATTGAGAAAAGATTGATCGAGTTTTTCTGTTTTTATCATGGTCGGATAATAACTCAAATTAAGAGATATTTTTGATAAAAAATTTCAGAACTTAAGCTGACAGAAACGGACGAGGTTAGTTAGTCCGTGTTTATAACTTGTTATTAAAAGTGGCTGATTCGTACTCTTTCTAAAAGAAAATGGATTTTAATACCTTTTCTCAATACAAAAATACATGTAGTATTAACATACATTCATATAAAAATAGTTAGCAACACCGTGACATACATATAAAATCACTGATGTATCTTGACGTGGAGACGTAACATCGGACGTGAATATAATACGGACACGTGACCAGTTTAGGTGCATTTGTACTACACAGCTCCTGTTAAGCTACTTTCCGTACTTGAGGTAAATCCTAAACAGGGTGTTTGAATACTTTTTAAGAAATTACTTTCTGACTTAATTAAGTGGAAACACTAGAAATTAGTTTCGGATCAAAATTCCAGAATGACATCTAAAAAAGAAAAAATTAACTTATATGGCTTATGTATCCAAAGTCCAAACGCTCTCTTAGCCTCACAGGGCAAAACAAAAAAAAAAAAAAATCATAAAGTTAGGTATACTACCCAGCTCTTGAATCAGGAAGATCTTATTATTATAAAGTGTTGGGGATTTGGGTAGCTGTCTTTAAAGGAAAAAAGAAATTTATATGGATTTGATTGATTGATCAAAGTACTGACTTTGATTCATTGATTGCCAATGCCCACCACCATCAACCCCTTACCTGTTAGAGAAGAGAGTAAAGGCTACAACATGTGAGATATCTTAAACTTTACAATCCATCCAGATCAAAAATGTTTCATTGATGACCCCATTTGCTTTTTCATTGACAAATCAAATTCATTTCCATTCCCATAAGAATGAATTTTATGATTCGCATTGCTTGAAGAAAGAAAGGAAGGAGATGATGATTAGAGATCAGAATCAAATCAGCTCAGATCAAGAACCAATTACTACTCCTACTACTAGTAGTACAAGCTGGAAGCTTTATGAGAACCCATATTATTACCCAAAAAATAAAAGCAACCATCTTAATCTGCATTATCAACAACATCATCATCATCATCAACAACACCATCATATTCATCTCCCTGTTTCTGCTCGTCAGATTGCTTCTTCTTTTTCTGATTTCAGGTTTTATCAATCAATAATGGTTTCTCAATTGGAATCAGCTAAATTTCAGATCAGGGAATTGAAATCTGAGCTTGAATTGGAAAGGAAACTTAGAAAAAAGGTTGAGTCTTTGAATAAAAAACTAAGTAAAGAATTAACAGAACAGAGGAAACAGAGAGAATCATTACAATGTCTTTGTGAAGAACTGGCTGAAGAAATTGCCTGTGATAGAGCTGTGATTGATGAAATTAAGAGTAATATGGAAGAGGAGAGAAGAATGTTGAGAATGTCTGAAGTTTTAAGAGAAGAAAGAGTTCAGATGAAACTTTCTGAAGCTAAGATTGTGTTTGAAGAAAAGTTGCTAGAGTTGGAATTTCTTAAAATTGAGAAATTTAGGGAGGAAAATTCCAATGAAGAAGATAAGCCAAATGTGGGTTTTTGTGAGAAATCTAATCTGAATCTGAAGAACAATGGTGGTATAATCGTTAGATCATCATATCAAAGAAAATCTTCATCTTCTTCTTCTTTGTCTGAAACTGAAAATCCTCATATAACAAGAGGGATAAAAGGGTTTGTTGAATTTCCAAGAGTTGTTAAAGCAATTAGTAGTTTAAGATGTAAACAATTCATGGACTCAAAACTTGATCATCAAAAGAATCAACTTCAACTCTTATTTAGACAAAAGAGTCCTTTCAATAGAGCTAGTAATCTTTTTATGGCTTGATATTCATCTCTGTTTCTATGTTAATTTGCAATTTCTTCTGTTTCATCATTTGTTTCTGTATAAACCAAACTTTTAAATAAAACATTGGAAGAAGAAGAAGGTTTTTCTATGCTTCAATTATGATTATCTGTGAAATTTTTGGTAATTACAATCTGTTCTTGTTCACAATGATTAGAATTCTACAGTCAACCTTCAGGATAGAATTCAGCTATATGCTAAACACTTACCATTTGTAAGCATTGTGCTAGGACAGAGCTGTCCGCGCCACAAACATTGCCATGGGAGATCCATAGGCATCTTGTAGCACAGTATCGTCCGTAGTTACAGAGCATTGATCGTTCTACCGGAATCGCAGAGCATTGGTCAATCTATGCCAGTCGTGACTTAATTGGCTCCTGTGCACGCCCCTACAAGACAGCCTTAATCACCCTTGAGAAAAAAAAAAAGGAGGGTTGAATGCAGACTAACTAGAAAAAGGGACAGTCTGCGCAGCATCCACTAGCAAGTGGCAATCAAGTAATGTGTTTTCCTGAAACAATCAAAACATCGTTTACACTCCCAAGTAAAAGAGCTTACATCATTTTCTATTTTTCAGTAAAATTTTTGCTTTTACTTTATTTACTCAACAAACTAAAAAAAAATGCCACATAAATACATAATCTGAAGTAAACTGGGAATTGGGATAGTACTGATTTTCATTTACTCAGTCAAAAATATCCCTCTACTAAAACACTCTCATTTGAGATCCTAGACTGTAATCTCTTCAGTTTACGTACTTCTCTTCCGAGTTTCTTGGCTGTTTGGATTTCAGTCTCTTTTCTTCCAGTCTCTTTTCTTCCCTCCCAAACTGGCAATACTTCCAATACTACTTTTTGCACCAGCCCTTGCTCAAGACCCTCTTCGACAAGTTCTTCAAGATCTTTATAGTCCCCAACAAAATCCACCAAAACGCTGCATAATCCACGACTGGCACAGTAATCAAGAATTGCATTCAAATTTAGCTTATCCATAACCACAGTTTCAACTCCTTGACTGGCTGTTTCAGGGTTCACCACCGTGTCATTCTCCGCAAATATAATCACCTGGGTTGCTGCATCAGTAGTAAGGACAGGGATCTGAACCAGAGAATTTGTAGTTCTTGCTACTATAATCTGCAAAGGTTGTTTAGCTTGAGGCTCTTGCGAAGTAGGGAAGGTGGAGTCCCCAGTCAGTGAGCCACTAGACAGGATGACACCATCGTAAGCTTGTAGTAACTGTGAGTAGTAACCACCAGGTTCTTTGGCAGTTAACCCGACAGTGTCTAAAATTTGCCCATTTACAGACTGTGAGTACCTGTATACCGTAAACGCAACAATATTCATAGAATACATTTAGTTGTTGTTTTAATCAAAACTTGTTTCAGTATATTCTTCTACACCTTCACAGAGCAGGGGTTTTTGTGCAAAATGTTCTTTGTATAAAGTTTAATTTGGTGCATTCAATGTTTCGCAAATGTAACCACTTCCACAAACTGAAATTTATCATGTCCCTAAACATGTCAATCTAATTCCAGTTGATTCACAATGAGATACAGAATTATAAGATGATTTGTGTCATTACAAAAAAACACAAGGAAATGAAAACCAAGTAAGCTTAACTGATTACCTCAGTGTAACGAAGGGCTTTCCAGTGAGCATTCGATGAATATAAGCCTCGTTTAGATTCTTGCACAACTCTTCCTCGACCGCAACTGTAACATCAATTCCTGCATTCCTTAGTTTTTCAACCCCCTTTGAAGTAACAATTGGATTTGGATCCACCATTCCAACAACAACTCGATTCACTTTAGCTCGAATCAATGCTTCGGAGCACGGCGGAGTCCTCCCAAAATGGTTACACGGTTCTAAACTTACATATGCAGTTGCATTCTCAGCCATATCACCAGCATCCCTCAATGCAAAAACCTGACAAAACCAAAAATTATAAAAATCTAAGAACAATTAAAAAACTATAAACAAAAAATAAAATGATTGACTAAGGTTGAGTTTTACCTCAGCATGAGGCTGACCAGCTTTAGGATGAAACCCTTGACCAATAATTTCCCCATTCTTAACAAGAACACATCCCACCATTGGGTTAGGACTTGTACACCCAATTGCAGTCTTTGCAAGTTCAACAGCTTTTCTCATATAAAATTTATCATCTTTTTCCCCTTCACCACCACCACCACCACCACATCTAATTCTATTCAAACCACCATTGTTTTTCATAACAATGGAAGATTCAGAGACCCTTTTCTTGAAACTGCATAGCCTACTCTTGAATTTTGAATTGGATGAGAAAATCGTGGGATTGAGGTTTGAGAATTGAAGTGTTTGAAGATTCATTTTTTAATCTAATCTAAAACCTTAAAAGTCTAATTTCAGGACATGTCAGTAGTAGTGACAGTCTTGACTTATAAGAAACTAGCCGATTTAACTCAGAACGTTTCAGCTCGTTACTTAATGAAAGCAAGTATTTATAATGTAATTCCATAAAAGAAAAGATTGCAGTATTGTTGCATTGATTTGAAATGGAAATGCTCTTAATTGTGAATTTATGATCGGATATTATATAAGAAATTGATGTGATTATGCTCTGAAAATACTTTTGTTTTTCCATAAATAAATCAATTTCAGAAGGAAGTTATTAAAATTACAAGACTTTTAGAGAGATAAATATGGAAAAGTTTATACTCTCATAATTATTTTTTTCGCTATTTTCTACCGTTGTTTTTTTTTGTCTCTCACAGCAATGAATTTCTATGAAATTGTTATTCATTTTTGGTCTCATAAAATCTCAATGCACATTTTGGACCTTCTAAATAAAATTACAAGTTGATTCATATAATATTATTATATTATGAAATAATTTGTGCTATAACTGTGTAATGCGTCTGTGATACTATATGAAAAAGGCAAATGCACATTGATCATTTTCTTAACGGGAGCTTGAGCTAAATGGTTCTTGGCTATTAACTAGAACCGTGAGACTGGCAATTTTCTACATAACTCCTATTCTCTAGTTAATCGTTTTCTATCAAGCATGCACTCGGTAAGCGAAACCATTGACGTAATTTTCAATGTTAATAAAGCATCTAAAGTTTATGTCTAAACAAAAAAGAAATTTTCATACTTTATATAAAGATTTTCATTTTGAAGACAATGGTACAAAACAAGGAATATAATATAAGTGGAAGAAAAAATCAAAGGAGTATAAATATTTTTTATCTTTACAAAATTTTTGTAATTTTAACAATTTTTAGATACTCAAAAATATATGATTTTGATAATTAAAATCGAATACTTGGCATTTACTGATTGGTGGAGACAGAAATATAGAGGAGTTTTCGGTACGGAGCCATCACCATGTATGTTGATAAGGAGGATCATATATTAATTATTTTGTTTTAAGTAAAGATTTTTTATAATTAATGTAAATTAATCAATAATTACCTTTAATATAAAAATAATTCATAAATTATTTAATTTCTAGCTATAAGTAGAGTTAACCGGAAAAAAATAATCAACAAACTTTCAACTTATTGAGATTTGGGTAAAAAAAATTCATTCAAAAACATGGTTTTTTGTTCTTCTTCGATATTTATCTCTACTCTTTTCATTGTTTGGTTGATCACTACAGTATCGATCGCAACAAGAGACCCAATCAGGATTAATGGTGAAGGACTTATAAATAAAGTTTGTTCCCATACTAAAAACCAGGAATACTGCAGTGGTGAATTAAGAGATAATCATTTTGGTGATGATAGATATGAAGATCCTCGTGCTGTTGTCAATACTATGCTTAATGCAGTATATAATAATGCTTCATTTTTAATAAGTGAAATGAATGGTATGATTCCAGAAGCTACTAGTGCTCAACAGGTTCACCTCAAAATATTGTCAAGGACTCTACACATCTTCTTTGCAAGATATTTATCGTTGTTTTCAATTTGACGCGGAAAAGGATTTCATCGGATTATACAAAGAAGCAGATAATTATATTATAAATTATGCAAATACTTGTGAAAAATCTTTCGAATCGCCACCGCGGTCTCCATCCCCAATGACGAAGCAGAATACTGATATTTTTAATTTAATTGATATTGTAATGGCGGCTTGTTGTGTTCTTACTCACCAATAAAAAATCAAATATGGGTATTCGTCTATTCTGATAAGTTCATCTTTTGAATCTTCCCATGTTATATTTGCAGTTTCAAGTTTTGTTTTTTTTTTAGTAATATCTATAAATTTGTCTTTCCGTTAATTTTAATGGAGATTCTTATGGTTAAAACATTAAGTTTTTGCCATGATAACCAATTTTTTAATTGATCAAAACAAAACAAAAAAAAATCAATGATTTAGAATGTGTCTTGTTAAGATAGACTAAAATACTATTTTTTTATATTGGGTTACATAGTTTACTTAAATCATAGTTTTTTTTTGAGAATCTAATTTTATTATATCTTAAAAATATCATTTTGTATTTTATCCCGCATAAATTTATATATTTTAATTCACATTAATAATAAAATCAAACTTATTTCAAAAGGAATAAGAAAATCAATATTTTCGCTGTTTAAAATGAATCTGTAGAAGAATATTTATCATTTGTCATTGACCATCAATCTTTATCTCACACTCTCTCTTAAGCTTGAGATTAATTTAAGATGGAAAGTTTATATATGAATTGTACAACATTTAATTTACGATAACATACATGTCCAGCAAATTAAAATTTTAATTTCAAATCCACGTAGTTTTAATGTTTGGATAAGAAAACAGAGTACCACTTTATCTTTGAGAAATAAAAATTATAGCTAGAGTGAGATCATACGTATGAAATTTTCTTTATATCTTAATTATGTTGTTACTCTAATATTATTATTCTTCTATAAAGCATTTAATCTAATGTAAAATGTTTTAAAATTAGGTAGATCGTACAAGCTTTAAAATGTAAACGTCCAAAGTTCAGTTTTTTTTTTTAATATTTCCATTAAAGCACAAGCAAGAGCATTTAAAGCTCGTTTTGTTTTCACGAGTTCAGAAAATATCTTTTTAATCTGAATGTTTCAACTGAATCCAACACCTCGTAAAAGCACTGCCACATCAGTGAATCAATAATAGAGGCGTTAGGTGGATAAGAAATCAAAGATATTTGAAACAAAAATAAAGGGTTGACTGCAATAATGTGAATTGAGGAATATATTAAAGCTTACATCAGGAAATAAAGGATCTAATCCATGATCGAGAAACTGAGGCAATGGATAAATTGGAAACAAACAGCCATTTTTATACAGAGAGGGAGGATAGTGGTTGCAGCTATAAGAAGATATTTAAAAGGCTACTTAAACATTGATTTGTTATTACCATATTCTGTTTTTGCTTTTTTTAACAACTACTACTACTACTATGATTACCAACAACAAGAAGAAAAAAAAAAGGGAAAAAGAAAACAACAGCTCTATCCTGTGGGAATTTACAGATATATAGAGGTGTGAGCTCAGCAGCAACGACCACTGTAATAACTATGTTGGAATTTGAAAGAGAGATCAGTTTAGACCTCTGTAACATGTGACTTGTCATTCAATGTTTCTTCATTTCCTTCCCAAAGTTCCACGAAGTCTTTCCTGAACCATGAAATGACAATGATAGGGCCCAATGTTGAAGGAACCTGCACGCCAATCAATGTATAATCTTAGATAATCAGATACAACAATAGGTTGATCAATAGCGAAGGAACCCAAATGGCAAGTAATGACACCAAACACACAAATCAAAAGATTTTAGTAGCGGTTCTGCATTTTTTTTGGTGTTTTTGTTCTTTGACATTCTTATAGGCAACTGATACATTCATTTAAAGAGATATGAACCTGAACCGGATTTACTAATGCAGAATAGTATACATGGCAGATGTAGAAACAAACTGACAGTCAACCATCAAACAAATATGACAAGAATTGATTTCAACCATGAGTACCATATAAGATCTAGTTAGATTATCATGGCCATGGACAAATACGATGAACAAACTTATTTATCTCCATTTATGGTATATATAGATAGAAACCAAACGAAGAACATTCATGAAAACTACAGAACACGCAAGAAACTGCATAGTTCAATTGATCAGTTAACCCCCTTCATCATAAATATAAAACTAGAATGTAGATGCAATTATGATATATAGGCATGAACGGGACATATACTCAGAAATATGAGAAAGTACCAGCAGTATGGGTCTAAACCTACTCTCCACATATTTTTTCGTACTCATTGGTTGTGGGCAGTAAAAGGGAATTTAATGAATAAACAAGGTAAGTTTCATCTCTGAGTCTCGAACCAATGATTTGGGAGGAAAAGAGTTTGATTTCTTTGGTGGTACATTTTTACTCTCAATGAATTGAAAAGAGAAGAAATGTAATTTGCTTTATACTAGGCAAAAGACAAGAGTTAATATGGAAAAGTAAAGTTCTCAATCATCGATTAAAATGCCAAGCTACTAAATAATTTTACTGGTTTGTACGTCTGTACATATGTATAGAAGATTAACAATCAAAGTAAACATAGAAGCTTTCATGGTTGTGGAGCAGCTAAGAGTTTTAGGTGGAAAGACAGGTCCACTTACTGATAAAACAGTGGATAACAAATGGATATTACAATGTAAATATAGATGGAAAAAATTGAAAAAAAATTCCATTATATTCATAACTGCGTGCATTTCATTATAGCTTATCTTGTTTTTATTTGATAGTTCTTTTAAGGATTTCATTTTTCGAAAAAATTTGTACCTATTTCAATAATCTCAAGCACCCAAGTCCAAGTTCAATTAAAAATGTCACCTCACCAGACCTACCTGTTAAATGGGTCTTGACTGGTCCAAAAAAGGGACTGGACTAATAGACTACTGCCGCTTCTAAAGGACTTCAAGCACCCACTCTCATTGGACTGACTCAAAAAGGAAAAAAAGTGCAACGAAAGGAAAAATGAACAAAGAACCTTCACAAAGTAGTCAGTCGTTGATGGACTGCCCTATATCTGAAGGCTGGCTGCAATGGGTCTAGCAAGGCTAAGGATCTCAAAGGGTCGTCTGTTTTTTACCTCTCTGACTTTCCGTGGACAAGAGTTTGTGATCCAAAAGTAGGTCATCCCATTCTCTGGAGATCCCGGAGAGACAAATAAGAAAATGAAGATCGTACAATTTTGTTGTTTATCACTTCATCAAAATATCATATAATCGTAAATATTAGAAAGAATGTCTTTCTGGCTATCGATTAGGGAGTTAAATAAAAGTACAGCTGCTCAAGTAAGAGCAATTCCAAGTTACAAGAACAAACCTAAATTTTAAAACAAAGTCATCCTCGAGTGTCCTTCTACCATATACTATTTTATCAGCAAGCCATAGGACTGATTTTTCATGCGAGTTTCAACTAGGTAGTACAAAAAACTCAAATGGAGTCGATTAAATGCAAAGATGAGTGCTATCCAAAGAAAAATATGATATAGTATAAATCTTTTATAAGACAAACATGTCTTCTTTACTCGAATGTTATATTACAACTAACAAAAAGTTTACCTCCCATATCAGGTTCGAACCGTTCCCACGATCTATTAGGGAAGATCCCATGTGTCACGTAAGCAATGATTTTTGCTGCTCCTTGTGCGGCCAAAACTTTCTACAAAAGGAAGAGCCAAAGGTAAGAGAAGAGTGTTAACAACAATTGTAGAGCCTAACTAAGTCGAGAAAGCACCTTATAGGCATAAAATCAAGACAACTCTGAGAATTAGAACTTCCAAATAAAGATTATACATTTGGATTATTTTTCCTTTTTGGTTCTTACATGTGTGGCTTCTTTATGATACGCGGCGAAACAATGGTTCCACATAGTATACATTCCTGGTCATCTAATACCTAATGCATAGTTTATTTTCCCAATCTAAGGATAATTTCAGGTTTAATAGGATCTTATGACGAACTACTTTCATAAATAACATTCTCATTTGACATTCAATCAGTGTACCACCAGACTGAACTAGGTCATCAACGATTACAACATGGCGGCATTTGGGGTCTCCCTCTTTGAGGCGTACAATCCTCTGGTCACCTTCCCGAACTTTGGTGCAAATAATCTGAAATGTACTTACTTAGATACTTATGCAATTTAATGAATATAAGTTGTAAAGCAGACAACTAACTATGCACACATACACATGGGTGCAAAATTCGTTGACAAGAACACACAACCATATTCTCCAGACCCCCAGAAAATTCCCAACAGGAAAACATGCAAAGACTATTATTAAACAACATGCAAGGGACAACACAGCTTTTTTCTTGCGGCCTTCTATAAAATAAACCATGAATACATTGAAATTTGCTAGTATATAGTCTCTACCGCAGAACCAGGTTATGCGCCAACAAGACTCTTCTGGGCACAAATGATTGGATAACACTTAAATCAGCTAAAAGTACGGTATATGCTTGGCTAGGAAGCTTACCATAGGAAAATGTTGCAGCTGCTTATAGAACCTCTTCCATGCACCATCATCAGGAAAAGCAATGATTATCTAACAAACGACATCACCTTGTCAGTACTCAACAACTGTAAAGAAAAGCAATTACAAACATCTGCCTGAGGATCTTTTACATTGTCAGAGTCAGGGAGCTGTTGAAGCCTGTTTTTAAGCAAAGGAATCCCACTCTCGAAGCATGGTAAAACATTGTCTCCAAAGTAAAACCTCTCCTGCAATTCAGTAAGACA
>JAJJMC010031074.1:389646-423108 GCA_023531435.1 Papaver californicum
TAGTTAGAAGAAAAGATTATAGAAAAGACATTCTGCATATAGTCACATACTATTTTGTATGTTAGATATGTGTAGTATACAAATACAATTACATAATGTGTCTCCCTATCTGAAACTACTGACTATGACGTGCTAAACAATGGACACCCTTACTCGTATCTGTACAGCTCTGATTAAAAGGGAATGACTCTAACCAACAAACTATAATGGGATTTAATAATATTTATTATGAACTAAAACCACCAATGGCGCTAAACAACTACAAAGTCCAAGCATAAAGCCCTTAAGACAAATGTTAAAAGCATACTGAGAAAATCATGCCTATTCTGGAACTCCGCCACTTATAAAAAACAGAAACAGTTGGCCCTTTCTTGTTTCGGTTTATCTTTGTCGATATGAAAATGATAAAGATGCTCCAACTAGAACTCATTTGCAACAATAATGCACATCCAATAAAAATCAAAGACAACAGACCCTCTTTTGACTAACATAACACATCTTTTAGGCACTAATCCAACACACATATATAATCGTTATCCAAGTAAAAAGGCCTTAAAACATAGAAACACCTCAACATAGTGAAACTATCCTTTACAACTAAGTATGCACCTCCTCCTCTACTCTGCATTCTGAAAATTGCAATATACTAAGAAAATGCTTGCCACAACCTAAAAAATACACCCAAAGAGCTACAAATGCCTATAAATACATATGCTAATCTATACTGAACCCACAACTTCATGCCTCATTCATGTTTCACTCACACCCGTAAACCCAACGAAACAACACCATTCACAGTTCCGAAATCCATAAATTCAGAAACACCACAAATGCAAAAGAACATAAAAAACCTAAGGCAACCTAGATTAAAAGATTAAATTTCAAAAACTAAAACGAGGGAAAATATAAGAGTGGAGAAGTTGCATACCTTGGCGCATGGGAAATGAAGAACCCTAAATGAATCAATGAAGAACGACAGCGAAACCCTGGAATGAGGGTTTATTGGGTGAGCTGAGGTAAGTAAGGGGTGCAATAGTGTTTGCGATTTAATGAAACCAAAAGAGATTGAATTTTGTTTTCTGTAGGAGGAGGGAGGGAACTAAAATGGGGAGAACCCTATTTTAGACGAAGGAAATGAAAAATCCAAAATATCAACACACCCAATCGAAACCTAAAAATCAAGTTAATCGGATTTCGGATTTTAACCTACCGGATGTTGCCTAATCCGGATCCGTTAGGTTAACGTAGTAAAATCCGATAGTCATTCCGATTCCGGAATCCGAAATTCGATAAATCGGATAAAATCCTATAGGATATCGGATTTTCGGAAACGGATTTCGGAATTCGGATGTATATTGACAGCCCTAATCCTCGGAAACCGAGGGAACTACATAAATGGTAATTTTGAGCTTGTAAAAATATTTTGGACATTTGGATCTGAGTTCCTTTTCCAAGGAAATATTCGTTTGTTTGAAATCGCATGGAATTTACTTTTTGGTTGGTTGAGTTGTAATAGTACAATCAATGGGTTGAGTATTTTGGTTAATTTATCAATTATCATTTTATGGTAGGATGGATAAACTCAATAAACGAGATAAAAATGATTATTTTCTAAATTAAGTCAATCGAGGTTCATGTTAAGATAATCGACTAAGTTTGAGACGGTCAACTCAACTTAAACCGTTTGGCTCATGTTGCATCAAGCATCAGTCCTTGTTGAGCCGAGCGGTTCAAATTGTAAAAAAATAAAAATAATTATATTTAAAAGGTTTGTTAATTTAGTTATAATCATTACATTAACAACATTATATATAATGGATCTCATGTATCAGATTTATAAGGGTCTTTTAATAAGATTGATCCCAATTAACTTAAAAATAATATTAGTTTATATAAAAAACAGGTTTTATTTAACAAATTAGCTAATTAATACTGCACATAATTAAGTTTGTCAAACCACGTGACTTGACATATTTACTAAAATATCAATGCCCACTAGAATTGTTCTAACGGTTGAATTTTAGCAACGGTGAATTAGTGATTGATTGCTTATGTCAAGTCATATAATGACAAACAAGGTTCTTTTTCTTTTCTTTTTTCTAACTCAAATGATTCTTTTATTTAATTTTTAGAAAGCAAATAATACAGGTGTTCTTCAAAAATTTCCAGCTAGCATTAAAGTTTACAAGCATTAAGTAATCCGGTAACATATTTCCCCATTCCTCTCATGTGGATGGAAGAGTTAGGCGATTGTGAGCCTTTTGATCTAGTTTTGGCAGATAGTTTTTCCTAAGAGGAATACAAAGAAAGTGTGAGGGAGTAATATCTGGATAACACGTGTCCGAGGATTATGAAGAGAAGTAATGAATTAAAGTAAGATGAGATACACCCTAACAAAAATTTATGGGGAAATCCAAAAAGTTGACAGCTGTGAAGACTGACAGTACTGCTGCATGAGTAACACGTAGGTTATGAGAAATACTGGTGTTCTGATCGAAATAAAGAGCAATAAATGTGTATGGAACGGGAAAGCAGGGGGCATTAATTAACCAAGTAACTTTAACTGCATGATCGACACAGGGGAACGGGAAAAGTATGACTCATTAAAGAATAATGATGAATATCGATTCACGAGAAATACGTGTCAGCTATACAAAGCTACGGGATAAGAAGATTAAAGCATGACGATTCACTAATAAGAAGCTGCCTGTCAGACATGCAATAATCCTAACCTAAGGATAATGAATAGATTACGGGATCATTATCCTTAGGATAAATAGATCGCAAGAAGACTACGAGACAATGAACGCCAGAACGCAGGAAGATTACGGGATGATAAGCAACAAATTGACACACCCGTGCGGGATAACATGACTCATCAAATAAGGATAAAGATTGACAGACAGAAAGGCTAATGGGCGGGGCCCATTGAGTGAGCTATAAATATGAGAGATCATTCACAAAAATAGGAATTGGAAAATTGGAAGAGAGAAGATTGAAGAATAAGCATTAGAAAGAACAAAGAGTATAGGTATGAAGTCATGTAATTTTTTAAGTCATGAATTATGTGTTTATCATAGGACGATTCCTTTATAATAATTTTGAGATTAAACTTTTGTTCCTTTAGTGTTAATTTAGAATTAAAAGTGAATGAATTTAGTATTTGACTTGTATAAGAAAAAAATTCAATTGTCATGCCATGTAGAGTCTTGAATCTTTTACTTATTGTTTTTTTAATTAATTTTACATCTCTATAATATTGTGCAACTCGATGCTTGATAGAGGATCATTTTTCTTTCTTTCATGAGTGTTTTTGGTTGTGATCGACCTTTTGGCCATCACAATTTGGCGTTAGAAACAGGGAGGTATAAAGGATTTATCCTACCTTTTAAAAAGAAATGATTTTTCTTGTCATTTTCTTCTTTCAAATAAGAAGTTTTGTTACAAAGAGTCTAAGTTCAGAAAAATGATTTTCACCAATAGAAAAATGGATTGATAAAATTCAAAATGAGTTTTTATCAATACTTAAGATTTCTTGTACGAAACTCCACAGGTGATTTTCGAAATCGGTTTGAGATTTTATTTTAAAAAAATGAATAAAATCTTGATATGACAAAGAATTTTGTTCTATAAAGTATAGTATTTGAGAGTCATAAAGTTAGGCACATAAAATTCCGCTAAGTCATTTCATTATAATCATCAATTTTTTGATTTATATAAAGTCCTTGATTTTTGTAAAGAGTATTGACAAAAAAATTTACTCGACTTCAGAATTTCATGCTACCTCATTTCTCCATGAATTTGTTTAGACTTGAGGAAAATAAGAAAATTACTCAATTTATATGTTCACTTATTCTTCAAATTAGTTAGAATTACTAATATTTTCATTGAATGAAAAAGTTTTTGAAATCGCATGACTAATTATCTGAGCTCTCATAGAGTACCAGGAAAGGAATTTTCAATAGCAGCAAAGGACTGACATGAGAGGAAGACAAAACATCTCAAAAGGAAGAAAAGCTAATAGAAAACATGTCACAAGATGCAGATTCCATAAATCAAGGGAGTAATACAAGAGGAATCCTTCAACAAAGGGAAGTAGTAGATAATCCAGAAAGTCAACAAAGTAATTCAGAAGATCATTATCCACCTCAGGAGAATACGCAAAATACCATTGCCCATCATCATTCTCCACCTCAGGAGAATACACAAAACACTATTGACTACTTGCAAAATTTAATGGAAGATATGAATAGGATGCGCATGGAACAACGGGCTTGTGCTAAACAGATCGCACGATTGACTAGAAAAAATCAAACATTAAAGGAGACGATCCAGCATGGTGCGGGACCAGCTACCACAAGAACACGGGGTCAAGAAGCAAGCTCCAGTAGACCTGCGGGCAGAAGAGAAAGAAATAATCGAGATCAAAGAATGGTATTAGTGGGATCCGCATCTCAGCAACCTAGATAAGATAGGTTGAATCGGGGAGACCCAGGTTCACAGCACGACCAGTGGCAAAAATGCTTTGAGGCTATGGATCAAATGAGAGAAGAAATAAAAAAATTGAAAAACAAAGAAGGTGGACGAATAGAGGAAGTGTTAAAGGAAGCCAAGCGAACACCATTGGCACCACATTTGGCGTTTGCACCGATGCCTCGAGAATGTAGCACCCCAGTTTTTGATTGTTACGATGGAACCAGAGACCCGACCCCGCATTTGAAGTATTACAACCGTATTATGGCACAGTGGGAGCAAGATGACGATGTTATGTGTCGGTGTTTCTCGTCAAGTTTGAAGGGGCTGGCGTTGGCATGGTGCGATAATTTGCAAGAAGGTTCGGTGCATTCATTTGCACAATTAGTTCGAAAGTTTTTGGAGGCGTATATGTACAACCGACCAGCTGACTCGGGACTGGACAAATTGTATTCCCTCGCTTCGTGGCCAGAAGAATCTATTCGTGACTATACAGATCGTTGGCATGTGATCTGCCAGGCAATCGTGAATGTTACACCGGATGCGGCCATTAATAATTATAAGTGGGGGATAGCTGACCGAAAAAGCCAGATTTTTGTTGACATTCATAACATTAACCCAAAAAGTGAGGGGGGCCTCAGAGAAATTATCGAGACATGTGCGAGATTGCAAGATATTCAGAGGCAATGTCCAAGGATAATACCACATTATCAAGGCAATGCAAGAAGAACCAATTCAATACAGTCGTCATCCGGATCAGGAAAGAGATTTGCAAACAAGTACGAAAATAGTTAGCCAAAACGTCCAAGGACAGATGGAAGGAAAAAGTTTTTACAAGAATTTTAGGAACGAGTGTTAACAAAATCAACATTCCATATTCTGAAATCTTAAAGGTGATAAAGAATAGACCGGACTTTCAGTGGTCACCAACAAAAGAGCGACAGCTAGAGCACACTCAAAATTCAAAAGAATATTGCGAGTATCATTGCTATCGGGGGCATTCAACTGACCGATGCAGAAATTTAATTTCTCTAGTGCAAAGGATGATTGACGTAGGGGAGTTAGAAGAATTCATTCAATTTCCCGTTCCATCTTCAAGGCTTGATAAAGGGAAAGTTGTTAATATTCCACATAATAACCAAACTATCAATATGATTTCTTTTAATGAATCAAACCAATCGTCTATGAATGCAACAATCGATGAGAAATTACGCAAAAGAGTTCGCAATCATGAAATATTTAAAGTTTCAGGAAGGGTTACAGAGTCATGGGAAGATTGGATGGCATCTCCATTAACCTTCTATGCGGATGGAGTTGATCAAGAGGTAGAAATGCATAATGACCCAATGGTTATCACATTACCAGTATCCGGATGGAACATAAGAAAAATTCTCATGGACGGAGGCAGTTCGTTAAATGTCATGTTCTATGATACTTTCCAAAAAATGGGACTAAAGGAAGATCAATTGACTCCATATCGTTATACAATTTACGGATTCAATGGCTTAGCATCAAAACCGAAGGGAGAAATCGAGTTAGATGTTGCGGCAGGACCAATAAGCATTATGACAAAATTCAGTGTAGTGGAAGCCCCGTCCCCTTACAATGCCATTATTGGGAGGCGATGGGTACATCAATTGAAGGGTGTAATTTCAACTTACCACCAGTATTTGTGGTTCCCAACACCGCAAGGGGAAATGGAGATAAGAGGAGATCAAGATGAAGTTAAATCTTGCATTCAAGCAGAAATTCAAATGAATGAGGAGCGGGAACAACAATAACAAAACAAGAAGAAATAACGCAAGACAAAGGCAAAAGAGGAAGCAATAGACCAATATCTGGATCAGGGTGCAGAAAGAAAAACCATAAATGAAGTAGAAGAATGAAGTAAAGGAAAAGAAAATACATCCAAAGATCATTCAGATAGTCCTCCATCATAGCAGTTAAAGGGGACTCCAACATTCTTAGGAGTTCCCAAACCCACCTTCACTTCAATTTTGAGGAAACCAAAATTGTTAATATAGGTACTAAAGAATTTCCCAAATTGATAAAGATTGGAACGATGATGGAAATGGACAAAGAGCAAAATTTGATCACCCTACTTCAAGATTTTGCGGACATATTTGAATGGAAAATGGAGGACATGCCGGGAATAGACCCAAACATTGTACACCATGAGTTACGAACACGTCCCGAAGAAACACCTTTCCGACAGCGTATACGCAAAGTCGCTCCAGAATATCATGATCCCGTGGAAAAGGAATTAGCAAAGCTCATGAATGAGGATTCATTCGCGAGGTGCGATATCCAACTTGGATTTCCAACATGGTAATCATACCAAAAAAGAATGGCGGAGTAAGGATTTGTATAGACTTCACCAATCTAAATAAAGTGTGCCCAAAAGATAGCTATCCACTTCCCAAAATTGATCAGTTAGTAGATGTTGTTGAGGGTCATGAAACTTTATCTTTTATGGATGGACAATCCGGATATAATCAAATTGCGCTTGCTGAAGAGGATCAAGAGCACACTGTTTTCTTTACTCCTTGGGGTTTATATTGTTATACTCGAATGCCGTTTGGATTGAGGAATGCGGGAGCAACATATCAGCGTTTAGTCGACGTAATTTTTAAGCCCTGGATCGGACGAACTTTAGAAGTCTATGTAGATGACATGTTAGTAAAAAGTAAACTATCAGCAAATCATCTACAAGATTTGAAAGAGATATTTGAAGCATTACGAAAGTATATAATGAAGGACAATTCGGAAAAGTGTATTTTCGGCGTCACATCAGGAAAGTTTATGGGATATTTGGTCACTTGAAGTTGATCTTGTAAAGATTCAAGCGATAGTGGACATGCCATCTCCAAAAAGCATTAAAAGCATACAGAAATTAAATGGATGTTTAGCTGCGCTCAGCAGGTTCATTGCAAGATCATCGGAAAGATGCAAACCTTTTTTGATATTCTAAAAAGAAAAATAAGTTCGAATGGAATGAAAAATGTGAACAAGCCTTCCAGAATATCAAAATTTATCTTGCCACGTTACCAGCATTGCAGAAACCAAAACCTGAAGAAATTCTGGCTCTATACATTGCGGCAACAGAAGATGCAGTAAGTGAGGTGTTAGTACGGACTAATGAAAAGATTGAGAAACCCGTGTACTACATTAATAAGACCTTGAATCCCGCAGAGAGAAATTATACAAAAATTGAACAATTGATCTTAGCATTAGTCTTTGCTACCCAAAAATTACGTGCCTACTTCTTGACACACTACGTGCGAGTTCCGAGCAAAATGCCGTTGGATTCAGTATTGAAAAATACAGGAAAAGTCGGAAGGATAGCAAAATGGAACGCACAGATAGAACAATTCAACATAATTTTTGAATTCCAAACTGCACAGAGGTCGCAAGTTCTGGATGATTTCCTTGCGGATTTCCCGCTGGAAGACGATTACGAAATTCAAGGTTCGCCCGATTGAAGAAACCAATTATATTACATCCTTTATCATTTAATTCTCATAATTATAGTTGTTCACTTTTCTATTACATTTGTATTCAAGGTTTTCCAGGATTTGAAGACGAGGATCCTCAGGATATTTTGAGTTCTGCAAATCCCCAAAGGTGGGAAGTCTTTGTTGATGGGTCCAGAAACAAGGACGGTGCGGGAATAGGCATAGTAATCACAGCGCCCATGGGGGATCGAATGATACATTCTTTCCGACTCGAGTTTGATGAGCATACAAACAATATAGTAGAATATGAAGTTGTGGTTCATGCCCTCAGACTCATCATTGAGTTAGGAGTCAATAATGTTCGACTCACAAGCGACTCACATTTAATAATTCGGCAGGTTGAACTAAAATACCAAGCACTCGATCAAGATTTAGCAGAATAAAAAAATCTTGTACAGAAGCTTGCACTCCAAGTTCCAAATATAATTTTTCGGCATTTTTCAAGGGACAAGAATCGCCATGCTGACGCATTAGCATTCATTTCTTCAATGATAAAGGATCTGAATGTATCAGCTATAAAAATTGGGCGGATATATGAACCGTCAATTAAATTAAGGACAGTCGAAAATATGGAAGAGGACATTGGGGAAGATATTGAGGATGCATCTATTCAAGATATTTTCCGCGAGAAACGGAAGATGATTTTGATGAGGAAGATTGGAGAATCCCAGTCCACCATTATTTGCAAGATAAGGCATTACCCACAAATTCAAAGAAGGCAAGAAAGATAGAATTGAAGTATTTTTTAGGACCGTTACTTCGATTTTTCCCTTAGGGAAGGGCTACCAATTCTTAAGGATATACATTATGGAGATGCGCGAAATCATAGTGGGAGACGTTTACTTGCATTAAAGGCAAAAATGCAAGGTTATTGTTGGCCATATATGAATAAGAATGAAGAAAGTATGGTGAAGAGATGTGAAGAATGTCAGCGTTACGCGAAAAAGATAAAAGCACCCGCAACAGAACTCAATTCAATACTCATCCCCTGGCCATTTGCAAAATAAGGAGTAGATATTGTTGGGCCATTGGTGGAAGGTACCAAAAAAAGAAGATATTTGATCGTAGCCACAGATTATTTTACTAAATGGGTTGAGGCCAAAGCCCTAGCACGAATCAAAGGCTCGGACGTGTTTAAATTCTTGTTTGAAAATATAATATGTAGATTTGGAATTCCAGCAGCCATAGTTCCGATAATGGGAAACAATTCCAAGGGAAAATATAGATATATTTTTTGAGGCATTCAATATACAGAAAAATAAGTCAACACCGCTTTATCCCCAAAATAATGGGAAGGCCGAAGCCACAAATAAGACAATTGCCATGAATTTAAAGAAAACACTGGATGAACATCACAAGCGGTGGTGCAAGCAGCTTCATAACACACTATGGGCATATCGCACAACAAGGAGGGAGTCCATTGGGGAATCACCTTTTCTTCTTACCTACGGAACAGAAGCAGTTATACCGACAGAAATCATCTTACCCACAACAAAAACAGAAACATGGGAGAAAAATCTGAATTCAGATCTAATGCTAGAAAAATTGGATGATTTGGAAGAAAAAAGGGAGATTGCACTCCAAAAAATGGAAAACTATCAAAGGAGATTGGCACGAGAATACCATAGAAAAGTAAAATTACGGAACTTTGTACAAGGACAATATGTGTTACGACAAAATCCGGAATACCAGCGGGACAAAAAGCAGGAAAGTGCGCGCCAACATGGGGAGGGCCGTATACAATACAAGGACCTGCGGGACAAGGATCATATTATTTGCGGAACATGAATGGTGAAGTTTTGCAACACCCATGGAACACACAATATCTCAAGCTGTATTATCCTTGATCAATAACGCAATTATGCAATGAATTGCATTCATAATAGGTAAAGCATATTAAATGCATCTTCTCTTGATAAAATCCATATAAATGTCTTTGACAACAGGATTTTCCAATACAGAGATGCCTAACATGATAGTAATATTTGTACCAGGTACTTTCCTTTTCAGAGAATGCTCACGATCAGCAGTACAATCATACATCAAACAAGTTACATTTTAGGTAAAGCTATAAGCGTAACCCCTCAAAGAATGTCCATGCCTATGAGTGTATGATTTTTGGATTATTCGCTAGAAGGGGTACCTAACATGATAATCAATTGTTGTAATTCTCCGTTTCACAGGACCTTCGGGACCGCATTCTAGTTTCCTCCCGGCCAGAGAGAGATTAAATGCATTTTATTCCCATAACATGACTCAAGGTATAAATATTCCTGACAGTCAAATAAATCGCACTCATACAATAAATTAACGATTAATATATGAAATATGTTTTGCAGGAACATCATTAGACAGAAAAAAAAAAAGGAATTAACTGCTAGCAAAAAGTAAAGGAGAGCGGGATGAAAGCAACACTAAAATAATACATAAAAGATCCCTCGGAAAAACAAATCAAGGAGCGGGAAGACTGCTTCTGAATGGAGGAACCCCCGGGACAATTACGCGACTATTAAGTATAGAACTATCATCTTGTACTCGATCCAGAGCATGGTTTAATGATTGTGCAATTTTTGCTGTAACATCTTTTCTTATCCAAAATGCATAAGCACGTCCATCTTCAACTTCCAGCTTGAGTTCATTTATTTTAATTTCCAGACCCGTACTTGTTCAATTAAAAGGATCCTTTGATCTCTTTCATCAATTAAGTCTCTTGCTAAACTCTCATTCTTCATAATTTCTCTTTTAAATTTGTTTTCGGTCTCTGACATTTTATCAGACAAATGTTGAAGTCAGGTCTGAGCATCATTAGCTCTGGTAGAGGCAAGTTCAAATTGAGTTTGCAATTCTTTGACCCTTGAAGAAGTTTCCTCAAGCTGTTTATTGAGTTTCTCAATCCTAGAGTTTTCTACACTAAGCTCATTCTCAGCCTTCCCTGGCGGACGCATCATTGAATTTCTTTTCGGGATATAGGAACGGAGAAAAGAGTCAAACAATGTAAAAAACCAAGCATGCAAAAGTATACAACAAAAAATATACCTCCAGTGAGGGATTTAAACTCTGCTTCTTTAAGATCCAAAACTTCCAATGTGTGCTGATGCCTTGATTCAGATCTAAATACGCCTCCATGTAGTTAAATCATGGCTATCAGCAAGTTCATGTAACCTTGACTTAACAACTCCAATCTCACTATTAACCTTTCTTACATGATCGTTCAACTGTATTATCCTACGCTGCATCCTAGACATAAGTTCTGAATCTCCCGCTGGTCCCATAAAGTAATTCACTTAACAACTCAAATCTCACTATTAACCTTTCTTACATGATCGTTCAACTGTGTTATCCTACGCTGCATCCTAGACATAAGTTTTGAATCTCCCGCTGGTCCCATAAAGTAATTCAGAATGTAAAAAAGGAATTATAAAAAGAATGTGACTAGATAAAAGAATTTAAACCTTGATTTTGAAGGTTTTGTAGTTGCTGATGAAGACCGTCATTTTCCCACTGTAAATCCAAAGCTTTTTCCTTGTTAATTTTGTAATGAGATTCCATCATGATAGCCCGAGCTTTATAGAATTTGAACGCATCAAACATAGCATCACAGCCTTGCGCAAGCTATAAAAACAAAGTTATAAATAAGAAAAAGGATACAAAAAATCAAGGGAGATAAAGAATAACGAAAATAACTGAGCAATAGCTTGTTGTGGGAATGAGTATAATTGTCCTTCCGCAAGAGCTATAGTTTTCTCCAAAAGAAGAAGGAGGATTCAACGGGAAGGACCGATCAACATCTTTATCCTCAAACCAAGCATCCTTAGCATCTTCAAATGGAATGGTCCCCATTGAGTCCTGAAGTCTTGAAACTACGCCGCTGTCAGACTTCACTGGCGTAGGAATGGTTGCAACAGATAGAAGCTCTTTCGATAAAAACCATTGAAAAGATTCGCCTCATTTTCTAAGAGGTTCAAGTCGTCTGTTACTCCTTTGCCTTTGTCAGCTTGCGGGATATTTCTGAGCGGATCCGAAGATCCCGCAACAACCAAGTTTGAAGCGGGACTAGGAGGGACCATTGTCGAAGCACTTGCGAGAAAATTTTCTACAATGAGACTACCCACAGTTGGGTTTAATCCCGTTGTGACAGTGGTGACAGTGGAATCAAGAGAAGATGCAACAATAACATTTGCGGGAACACTCTCTTCGGCATGCATGTCTGAAGACTCAATCACTCCCGCAGCAGGAGAGATATCTTCAACAGTTTGATTAACTGGATTAGAAACATTTTCTCCTCCAGTAGCATCACCTTAAACAATGGGATCAACTTGAGTAAGCTGATCCCCATCTTCAATTGTACATTCCCCATGTGAGATCACTTCAAGTGAGAAATCAAAGGGTAAATGAGAAAGTTGATGGTAACAATTTGAAGGGGCAGATGCAATATTAAGTGGAGCGGATCCTATAACTTCCTCCGCAGCACCCACTCGTGGGATTTTCTCTATAGCATGAGCTTGTCCCGCATCTTCAGCAGTAGATATTGGAAGAAGAACGATACTATCTCCTTCCAGAATGTCCGCGGCAGAGCTACCGCTCCCTCTAACAGTGTCATGTTGGAAAGGAGAATCCCTAATTTCACCTTCTTCTTTATCGGAAGGGGTCTGATATGCCTTCCTTAATCTTTTCCAAACTCTCATTGCGGGAACCACACTCTTGCGTTTCCTTCTGCCATCATTTTTCTGTCTGCCTTCATTAATCTGAAGAACGGGCAACGGTTCAGCAAACATCACATTTGGCAAGTCGTCTTGTGGATCAGTGGGAGGATCAACCTGTAAAAATAAAATAAAAAATTATTCAGCGAAAGAAATTCTAGCAATACAAAATAGAAAGTAAAAGGAGTTATGCATACCTCATAGTCAAATTTAAAGTCACAAAAATTAAATTTCCAGGGGAAGTAACCCGGAAAACGGCTAAGAACTTCTCGTACCTCATTATCTGAGAGACCCAAACATCCAAGGACCTTCTATCAATAAGGGAGTACGATACCACTTAAAGTCATGATTCCAATCGAATTTTCTTTTTTAAAGGATCCTTTGTGAATGGGACATATTTGATTTTTGGAACGTCAATCTCATGGAGCAGGCGAAATCCCGAACCAGTTCTGCGGCCCAGACCAACGCTCCATTTCACATAGTTCCTTACAGAGAAACTGTCAGAATATGTGTTTTGAAAATCCTCAACTGTATAACTCTCCTTTTCTAAGGGATCAGGGATGTAACATGTGAAGCGAGTCCTCCCTTCGCTCCGAAGGCTGCATTCATTCAGTATGCGCCACCAATTTCCATTGTATTGGACAATGGATCGAGCCCGACCGTGAGGAGATCGTCTACGAGAAGCAAGAACTTCAAATTGAAAAGGGTGATCGTGTTGATACAAAGGAAGGCGAAGACCGGATCCAATGCTCCGGCAGAGATCAATAGTTTATTATTTGAATAATTAAATCCTCTCGCCACATCCAAAGACATTACATCTTTTCCTATATAAAAAGAAACTTTAAACCCCTCAAGATGATGTTTTTTCTGGAAATCCTTAAGATTCATTGATCGGAAACTATAACTAGCATGCTCCCGCTTGTTCCTGGGTACGGGATTAGCAGCTGCAGCGGGATTAGATACTGGCCTAGAAGATTCGGCAGGGGCCTTAGGAGAATTTTGCGAAGTATGAGGATTTCTGGATGAAGCATAACGAGAAGATCTCCTGGATAACTGATGTTCATCATCATGAGAGGCAACTTCAGGCGTTATATCATGAGATTTTTCAGCCATGATGAAAAGGATTTTTATCTGTATAAAAAGATGAGGAAAAAACAATATGATCAGAAATAAGAGACATAGAGGAATCACAGAAGTCAATAAATTCATACTTTTATCAAGAAAAAATAAAGAACATTAGAAGAGTAATGGACTATCAGAAAAGGCCATCATCAATATCATCATCTCAATCATTTCCATCAGTAATGAATCAATATAAATCTCAAAAGAAAGCAGACATACAAGTACAAAAAGATCACTTACAGGGAGGAAAAAGGGGAAAAAATTTCTTGATCAAAAGAGGCGCAAACTTGATCCCAATGAAAAGCTCCTGAATCATTGGAAATTAAAGGAATAACAGCAAAGCGATAAGGAATATTTGAAAAGTTTAAGGAAGAGAAAGGGCTGCAACTTTAAGAGGTAAAAAACAGAAGTAGAAAAGAATAAAACAAAAGCAACAGTTGAAGTTAAAAAGACTGGAGCTGACGAACCGTCAAAAACTGAAAAAGAATCGACTTTGTCAGAGATTTGATTTCCTCGAAAAATGCTAACTGACACAGAATGTGTTAAGGGAAATTACTGCTAGCGGAAAACACGGAGTAACGTGCTAAAAGGAGTTATTGCAGGTACGGAAAAGAGAGAGAGTAATTATTATTATTCTTTTTCTTTTTCCAAGAATTTTATCAACCGTTAAAATTTGAAAAGAAGAAGAGGGGGCAATTGTGAGGGAGTAAAATCTGGATAACACGTATCCGAGGATTATGAAGAGAAGTAATGAATTAAAGTAAGATGAGATACACCCGAACAAACTTTATGGGGAAATCCGAAAAGTTGACAGCTGTGAAGACTGACAGTACTGCTGCATGAATAACACGTAAGTTACGGAAAAAACTGGTGTTCTGATCGAAATAAAGAGCAATAAATGCGTATGGAACGGGAAAGTAGGGGGCATTAATTAACCAAGTAACTTTAACTTCATGATCGACACAGGGGAGCAGAAAAAGTATGACTTATTAAAGAATAATGATGAATATCGATTCACGAGAAATACGTGTCAGCTATACAAAGCTACGAGATAAGAAGATTAAAGCATGACGATTCACTAATAAGAAGCTACATGTCAGACATGCAATAATCCTAATCTAAGGATAATGATAGAATAAATAGATCGCAAGAAGACTGCGGGACAATGAACGCCAGAACGCAGGAAGGTTACGAGATGATAAGTAACAAATTGACAGACCCGTGCGGGATAACATGACTCATCAAATAAGGATAAAGATTGACAGACTGAAAGGCTAATGGGAGGGGCCCATTGAGTGAGCTATAAATATGAAAGATCATTCACAAGAATAGGGGTTGGAAAATTGGAAGAGAAAAGATTGAAGAATAAGCATTAAAAAAAACAAAGAGTATAGATATGAAGTCATGTAATTTTTTAAGTCATAAATTATGTGTTTATCATTGGACGATTCTTTTATAATAATTTTGAGATTAAACTTCTGTTCCTTTAGTGTTCATTTAGAATTAAAAGTGAATGAATTTAGTATTTGAGTTGTATAAGAAAACAATTCAATTGTCATGCCACGTAGAGTCTTGAATCTTTTACTTATTGTTTTTCTGATTAATTTTACATCTTCGTAATATTGTACAACTCGATGCCTGATAGAGGATCATTTTTCTTTCTTTCATGAGTATTTTTAGTTGTGATCGACCTTTTGGCCATCACAGAAAGCTTCTAAAGTAGCATGGTAAATTTTTTATAGAATTTAGAAACTATTTGTTGATGTTGAGTTCAAGTCTTGCATCTTCTTTTTAACCTGTTGTCTGATCGTTGCATCTTCCATCTCCACTATCACCTCCCTTTGTCTATTTTGATGGACGTAGTGCAGCGCTGTGATAAGCCTTATTGTTACTCCCTGATGGTGTGAGTCCACCCTGCACTTGACCCATGTTGTACCTGTTTTAGCATCATTTCATTTGTTAAAATCATTGATGTTCCCGCTGTTATTAGGTCTTCTCTGTATGCTGTGAAGATCCTAATGTAGCAGATTTGTGTGTGTTTGGATAGTTGGGTTTCAATTTAGAATAATTTTGTTGTTGGTTTGTTCTGTAGTTGTGTGTGGGTGAGGTACTATGCCTTATGCCATCTCGCCTTCCAGATTTACCAGCATATGGTCGCACCTAGCGGCTGTAAGTTGGACTTGTATAATTCTCTCCTAGTTACTGAGTAATTCCAAGAAACCAATTCTCCACTTAGAGCTGTATTTGGTCTATCTATCAAAGTCTGGTACACCTTCTTTACATAGATTTTCCCCATCCTAACAGTTCCCCTTCTAGAGTATCCCTCACAGTGCCAAAGTTTTCAAAGTCTATGGATTGAATATTTTTGGGATGAAAGATTTGGTGTAGAAAGTTGGTATTCCAGTTTTTAGTGTTCTGATCCACAAGTTGAGCCACATGAATTAGGATATTCTGAATCGGATGTTTAAGCTCATCACTTGTAATTGCATTTGGTGTTTGATCTGGGATCCAAGTGTGGTTCCAGATTTGAATATCCTCCCCATCACCAATAATCCATCGAGCATTCTTTTTAAATATTTTGAGATCTTTCCACAACCAAGAGTTGTTGGCTTTTGGTTTATCTATCAACAAAGGTGAAGTATCAGTGAAGTACTTTGACCCAAGGATGCGATCCCAGAGGCTATCCTTGTCTTTTATTAGTCTCTATCCCACTTTAACTATCAAGGCTAAATTGAAGTCTCTATATCTTTTAAAACCCAGACCAGTATCTATTTTGGGTAAGCAGACCTTGGTCCATTTAAGAGGGCATAACCCTTTAAGAATGATATGTTAAGAGCATCCATCTTGTTTGTTATGTTTTTAGGTATGACAAAACATGTCATATGATAAGTAGCCATTGAGTCTGCAACAGCTTTTATCATAACCGTTTTTCCAGCAGGATTTAACAACCTACTCTTCTATCCCAGTAATATTATCTTTAATTTTTCAAGGATTGTGTCACAGCATTGAATTTTTGATTTATGGGTGTGTGAGTACTAAAAGTCCACACCCTCAAGAAAAGTTCATAAAGAGATACAATACAAACAATTCATGTTCGCAACCTAATGCCCCACTTTGTTACCACTTACAAACTCAAGTACGCAGCCCACACCAAGTTGAAGCAAAGCTCAAGCTCATTGTACACAGCCCAGCTTGGTCCGAAGGCCAGCCAAATAACCCACCAGCCCAGCTTGGTCCGAAGGCCAGCCAAGTAACCCACCAGTTTGGTCCGCAGGCCTCAGTTTTGCACCATCAAGCCCATTCCCGCAACATCAAGCTCATCCCGTATCACTTGTCCGTAGCACTTGCCCGTACCAACCTTTGCCTGCACCAGCCTTTGCCCACACCAAAATTGGATTAAGATCATTTGAAAATAAGATCAATATGGACACGTGGCGGACTCCATCGCCACATGGCGAAATGAGGTGAAACTTCATCAACAAGTGGCAAAATGTGTTGATGAAACATGTAGCTTACTAATGTTTGAGGATAAGGGTAAGGGCTATTTTTAGTAAATGTCATATCTTTGATTCATTTAAATACAAAATCAATGTGTGAAGAGAAGGAAACTTTTCCCTTTGGCTAGGTTTTCTTCTGCTTCATTTTCAACTGTAACCCAGAACACCAATAAAAACTTTCAACTTTCATTACCCGTGGACGTAGGTAAATCATTGCCGAACCACGTTAATTCTTGTATTACTCTACTGTTTTGTTTTGATTTCATTTTCATTTTAATTTTGTTTCTCTATATCATTTCAAAACTTCATTTCTATTTGACTTATTGTATCATTTGTACCATTAAAATATCATTTCTAAACAACTTAAGTTTTGGTTGTTGGCGATCCATGAAAATGGCCGCTACAATTTGGCGCTAGAAACAGGGATGTATAAAGAATCTATCCTACCTTTTAAAGAGATGATTTTTCTTATTATTTTCATTTTCTAAATAAAAAACTTTGATACAGGAAGTTTGGATTCAGAAAAATGGTTTTCACCAATAGAAAAATGAATAGATTGAATTCAAATGAATTTTTATCGATAGTTAAACTTTCCTTTATATAACCCATTAAGTGATTTTCGGAATCGGTTTGAGATTTTATTTAAAAAATCTGTTTAACCCATCAACAGTTAAACTTTCCTTTATAAAACCCATCAAATGATTTATCTTACTTGTGTTTATAAAGATCAAATGGGCTTCTAAGAGTTTAGTTAAAAGAAACGACAAAAACAACCCAGAATGAAAACAGAGAAGTGATGCTCTTTTTCTTTTCTTTCCTTTCTTTTTTTTCGGTCTTTTACTGTTCTTCTTCTATTCATCACCTGTGAAGAAGACATACAGGAAAAGGTTCAAGGATTTCTGTTAAGCACAATACCGATGTTGATTAAAATAAAAGGCTGTTAATTTGAGAAGAAATCAAAAAGCTAGGGATTTGGGAGTGAAATCGAAAAATTGGGATTATAATTGATCTTGAGATTATATGAAATTCAGTTGAGAATTCGGTTAATGAATAATGGGGAGCAAAAGGGTTTGGTATGAATTTGAAAATAGGGTTCAAGAATAGTTTGAATTTCAAAATTAGGGATTTCAATGTTCTTCCCCAATTTTGAGGTGAAGCCAGGTTTACAAAATTGAAGTTCAAGAGTTCAAATTGGAAATGAATCCTAAGTGAACTGAATGGATGGGTGGTTCCCGCAGCACCAGGCTTCAGTTCCGCAAGTTGAAATGCTTCAGTTCCGCAAGTCTGGTTCCCGCAAGCATCAATCCCGCAGCTCAATTCCCGCAGAACGGAACTATGAAATGACATTTTGTTCATAAGAATGACCATGGATATGTAGCTGTGCTCTTTTACACATCTTGATGTCCCTTCAATTCTTATGAGATTCAAGGATACCAAGGAAGAAAGTTACAAACCCACAAGGATAAAGTTCTCTCTGCTGCGCATCATTTGATCCACTAGAGCACCCATCCTTTGAGGATTCATGAATGGGTAACAAGTCTTGGACGGTCGAGGCGGAATGTTGAAATAGTTGGACCGATTGATTTGTTGAGAAATTAAGCCTCTACGCATAGTTGCTTGCAGTCTTGACGCCATGGATGGCATCTCACCAGCCTTCTTCAGCAGTTTTGCTGCTACTGGATCATTGACACCATAGTAACGGTCTTTTATATTTTGTCGAGACAACTCCCCAGTTACTGGAATTTCATGCCGATAAGGACATGCGGCGTTCTTTGCATTTCATTTCCGATATCATTGTTCTGATTTTGGGTTTGAGGTGGGAAAACCTAGTGGCAAGAAGAAGAAGAGTGATGCAAATTTGAAGCACAGCAGATCAGGAGAGCTGAGTCCTAAAAACTTCGATGAGGATGAAGCTGTCTTTGTTACGATATCGCAGGAATTGAAGGATGAAGGAAACAAGTTGTTTCATAAGAGGGATCATGAAAGAGCTATGTTAAAATATGAAAAGGCCCTTAAGTTGCTTCCAAGAAACCACAAAGACGTTGCATATCTTCGGAGAAACATGGCAGCTTGTTATATGCAAATGGGTATAGGCGAGTGCTCTAAAGCAATCAATGAATGCAATTTGGCTTTAGAATCCATACCCAGGTACAGCAAAGCTCTCTCGAAGAGAGCAAGATGTTACGAGGCTCTAAATAGGTTGGATTTGGCCTTAAGAGATGTCAATTTGGTTTTGGATATAGAACCAAATAATCTCACTGCAGTGGAGATTGCACAAAGGGTAAGACGGACACTCGAGAAAAAAGGTCTCACAGTTGATGATAAAGGGGTCATTTTGGTTCCAAATTTAGATCCTCCAGTTGCTTCTCCTACCTGCAAAGTAATGAAGCAGAAACCAAGAAAGAAGAAGAGCAATAAAGCTATAGAGGAGAAGAAAGATAGAGAAGATTCCCTGGTATCCAGAAAGTCGGCAACAAATAAGAAATAAGACACGGTCCCGAAACGAGTGAGGACGAAGATCAACAAGCTATGGAGGTCTTACTTAAAGAACACGGTCATGGCAAGGATGCTTATATGTTAGAGAGAAAGATTGTAGAACTCTACAGTGAAATAGACGTTTATCGAAGAGACAGAGATGAGCTAGAAATGCAGATGGAACAGCTTGCCCTTGATTATGAAATTTTGAAACAAGAAAACCATGATCTTTGTTTCAAGGTAGAATCCAACCAGCTGCAAGATCACTTAAATACACAATGTGAACTTGAAACCCAAGTTGAAAACTTAGAGAAAGAAATGAAGGATCAGGAAAGAAAATTCTTAGCCTCTTTGGATACCATCAATGAATTTGAATGCCAGGTTGAGATCCTGGAGGAACAGCTGAGGAATCAGGAAGAAGAATTCTCAGCATCTTCCGAAACCAGAAATGAACTTGAAGATCAGGTTATGCAATTGCTGGTAAACCTGAGATTGCACTTCAATTGTTTGATTACGATGAGAGGTTTTAATAACGAGCGAGGTTACTTCGTGTTTGAGAGTGAAGAATTTTGTGAAGCAGAATAGGTTGAAGGAAGCTGAAGAGTTTTTATGGGGTTAGAGAGTAATGGAGGTAACGTTAATGATCATATGTTGGGTGTTCTTGTTGATGCGTTATGTAAGAGGGACAAGTTTGATCATGCGGGTAAGCTGTTGGAGGACTTTTGGGAGTCGAAAAATGTCCCGATGCCATATGCTTAAGATATTTGGATTAAGAATTTTGTGAGAGCTGGATAAGTAGTTCTGTATCTGCCTGTTGCTTTCAGATATAAATTGTTGATTAGTAGGCTTATGAGAGAAAATAGGCTGATGGATGTTTATGATCTTATATTGGATATGAGAGAAGGAAAAATTACACCTGATCAAGAGACTATGAATGCAGTTTTATGCTTCTTTTGCGAGGCTGGAATGGTCGATGTTGCATTTGAGTTGTATAATTCAAGATTGGATTATGAGTTATCACTAAATAGCATGACTTACAGTTATCTCATTAATATGCTCTACGGGGACGGGAGTGTTGACGATGCATATAAGGTTTTACAGGATCCTATTGAGCAAGGTTACTTTCCTGGGAAATGACGTTGCTGTCACAAAAGAATTAGTATCATTGTCAGGACCATCCAAAAGTTGATGATGGTTAACATTATGAATAGAAGAGGCAGATGGCTGATTAATTGAAGAAACTTGCCAACTGATGTTATGAGAACTACAGAAATCCTTAATCTTGTAAATAGTGGCCTGAGTAGTTGGTAAAGTCTGTTCAAAGACTAAAGTACAACACGCCTTCTAAATGTGCCATAAAATCACCACAGCAGGGTTAAGTTTGTTGGGATCGTTAAAATAAAAGTGGTTATTAGAATCAGACCATCTCGGGAGCCAAACATTAATATAATGTTGAGAAGAAATCATAGAAGACCAATCTGGAAATAGTTGAGTCCAAATATCAGAAGCATAAGGGCATTGTAAAAACAGATGTGTAACAGTTTCCTCCTGAGTATGACAAAAATAACAAGAAGTATCTTGAAAATGCATGTGCCGAGCAAGTCGATGCAGGACTGGAAGTATTTAATGAGAAAGCTTCCACAAAAACAATTGACACTTATAAAGGACTTGTAAATGCCAAAGCCTTAAACCAATACTTACCAGAATACATAGATTCAGGAGGAGGAGATAATGTATGTAAAATAGCTCTATACGTAGATTGAAGAGTGAAATCACCACTTAAGAGACCATCTTAGTGTATCCTGACAAGCATCTGAAATATAAATAGAAGAAATAGCTTGCATTTGGCTAGGGGAAAAATACTGTTGAATAACATTTAGGTCCCAAGTATGAGAATGAAAATCTATAAAATCACTGACTCAAGAGTTCAGAAACTTTCCTATTGTTGTAACTGATGTGTTACACCATTCATTGCTGATGCGACCGGGATGACTTCAGACCCTAAAGAGCCAAACACCTCATCGGCAAATGATCTTTCACCTGCAGAGAAGCAAGAATTACAAAACAAAGTGACAAAGCTTTTGTAATTTCATGGAGACCCAAGCTGAGTGTTTATTGAAAATGCTACAAGGAAGTGGGTTTCATGTAGGTTCAAAGTCTACCATGATGTGAGAAAACTTAATGGATTAAGGCTAGCAAGAGACGCTAAGACACGTAACGCTCAGAACCGATATACCGAAATATAAATGGGACCAAACTACCGGTACTAAATGACTTTTTACAACTGAACTATATAGAGATCAAATCAATCTGATGATTTGAATAACCAAGACAATAAGACACGGTAACGACAAATTTGTACACGCTGGTCCATGGCCTTTAAGAGGCAAATACGCACCATAGCTCATACATTTACTACTGCTGATTTATACCTAGGAAAAACACTTCAGAGATGCGGCAATCATGCACTTATGATGCATTAGGGGGCAGTTCATATAAGTTATTAGAAGAATTTTTATTGGAAATTTCTTATATATCATGTGGGAATTTAAATACTTTTTCAGGAATTATTATTTAAAAATGGGTACTTCATACTTCTAATTATTGAGTACTTCTTGAAGACGAATACTTCTACTTCGAATTTCTTACATGAGAAAGTGATATTTCTTATTTCTTTCGGGTATTTCTCATTTCTTATCTAAGATACTTTTCATTTTCGTCTCATAGATACGTCTCATATTCTTCTCAAAGATACTTCTCATATACTTCTTAAAGATAATTCTCCATTCAGGAGACAATCTCTTCGGAGACATTAAATTTTGGGACCGCATCTTAATTTTCTCTTGGCCAGAGAGAAGTTAGACATGTATTATTCTCATAAACTCCGTGGCTGGAGACTTTCGGGACCGCATCCTAATTTCCTCATAGCCAGAGAGAAGTTAGACATGCACCATACCCATAATATAACCCAGGGTACAAAGGTTCCTTGCGGTTGATCACACTCTGTGGCGCGAGATATTCTCTGGTACAAAAATTCCATAATATAACCCATGGTACAAAGGTTTCTTGCGGTTGATCACTCTCATTCAATAAACTAACAAACAATTATGTTCAAGATTTTGTTTTGCAATGACAAAAACTCAAGATAAAGTGGAAGTGCAATTACCACCAAATTATGATACGAACGAGACGTGAATTCATTTTCTTAAGAATTATTCTTTAAAATAACCTTAAGAAAAGGGGGCAAATTCTGAGTACCAAAAGTCCGCACCCTCAAGAGAAGTTCATAAAGAGATACAATACAAAAAATTCATGTTCGCAACCTAAAACCCCACTTTGTTACCACTTAACAAACTCAAGTACGCATCCCACACCAAGTTGAAGCAAAGCTCAAGCTCACTGTACACAGCCCAGCTTGGTCCGAAGGCCAGCCAAAAAACCCACCAGCCTAGCTTGGTCCGAAGGTCAGCCAAGAAACCCACCAGCCCAGCTTGGTCCGAAGGCCAGCCAAGTAACCCACCAGTTTGGTCCGCAGGCCTCAGTTTCGCACCATCAAGCCCATTCCCGCAACATCAAGCTCATCACGTACCATTTGCCTGTAGCACTTTACCACACCAACCTTTGCCCGCATCAACCTTTGTCCGCACCAAAATTGGATTAAGGCCATTTGAAGATAAGATTAATATAGACATGTGGCGGACTCACTACAAGAAAAACGGGTTTAAGCGACCGAAATCTTAGCAAGAGCTCGAAAATTTAGTCGATTTAATAGTTTAAGCATCTAAAATTGCAACTGCCAAAAATTTTGGCGGCTATAAACCTGTGTCCACTATTATTTAGCAACGAGAAAATATATTTAATCGCTAGATCCTTTGATCAAGTAATTTATAGCAACTAAAAAAGTGATCATGTAACTATTTACTTTGAGACACAGACTCGTAGCAACAACAAAATAAATTGGTTGCTCTAAATGTTAGCAAGAGCCCAATATTTTAGTCGGTTTAATAGTTTAAGCTACAAAACTTACAACTGCCAAGTAATTTGGTTGCTTTAAATCTATGTCAACTGATTTTTAGCCATAGCCAGATGTGTTTGGTCGCTATATCCTATTGTATGATGCTATATCCCAAGGAGCTTGTAAGTAACTCAGATTCTTCTATGGAAATTCATTTTACTGATATTTATTTAATTTGGTTATATATTTTTTTGTAGTTTGTTTGGATGGAAGTCTACCTGGTTATCATCTGGACAGAGGATATGGTTCTGGAGCAAATAATTGGCTTTTACAATTTGAGGTAAAACAAACACTCCCTTCTTAATTCTTCTTTTTGTTTTTTCTACCTACTTAGGTAGTAATTAAAGAAAAACGTATATTACACCCCACAGTCTCATACAGAGACAACAGTAACAGTACTATATTACCACACCGTCACCACCGTCACCACCACCACCACCACCACCGGCACCACCACCATCATAGTCATCATCCAAAAATAAAAGCAACAACTTCATGTAATCGTCTGTTCGACCGTTCTTTTGATCGTGACCGTGTACCTAAATGGCAGACACTCGCAACTAATGAAAAGATAATGATGAAAGTATTAATCAGATAGTATTATTGTTTCTTCGATTTGAAGTTTGTTGGATTATTGGCACATTACGTACTCTCTTTTTTCTTTATAAGTTTTTAATATATTGTTGTTGGTCTTGTCTATAGGGAGGCGGTTGGTGTAATGATATTGAGTCATGTTTGGAAAGAGCAAAATCTCGGCGAGGATCGACTAAGTATATGAGCAAATGGGAGTATTTCAATGGGATTCTAAGCAATAAATCATCTTTAAATCCTGGTATAACCATAATCTCTTATATACTACTGTCACTTGAATGCAAATTAATAAATAGAACAAGGACAGAAAAACCATAAGACCTGTGTCACTGTTTCTTTTCTCTGTTTTTGGCAACAACAATGATGCTGCATAAATTTGCCATAACTCTTAATACTATAAGCTTGCAGCTGGAACCAATAGAATATATGTGGTAGTAGGAGAGTAGATCTCGTCGCATCATTATATATATGTATACTCCTATGCCATTAACTCGGTTGGTAAACAAAACAAAAGAACCCAGTTTTGGTTAAGAATTCATGTCCGTTCTTGAAGTCATATGCCATCACAGTAAAAACTATCAACTGAGCTAGCTGACATATGTTTCAGATTTTCACAATTGGAATCGAGCTAAGCTTAGATACTGCGATGCAGCATCATTTTCCGGAGACTCTATGTATCAAAACGAAGTAAGTTCTCTAACATTTTATTTTATGGGTGCATTTTTTTTTTTATATTAACGAGTTTCGAACTCAGATAAATGATAACATTTGTTTGATGGTTCAAATTTTATTGAGCACTGCCTTCTGGAGAGCATTTTGTTGAGCACCGACTGGCAATTGACCATTTGTTTGACCATTTGTTTTTTCATATATGCCCATCAAGGGAATTCATAGGAACACAAAATAAAGAAGTTACCTTTTATTAATAAAAAGACCCATCTTTGTCACTTTGGTATTGAATAACCAAAAAATGTCAAGTCAGAAATCTTTGACCACTTCTTTTTTTGGTTCAGACCTCTGAGCCTGCCTGACCGTTTTCTGACTTTTGTCTCTTGACAACCACAAACAAACAGCCCCATGTGCAACTCTCTTTGTGTGAGGAAAAAATCAAAAGATCTATTTACAATTTTGTACAAGAGATTTACTGATGGGTGGTGGATTTTTACTTACTGGATACAGACAGTAAAGCTATACTTTAGGGGCCAGAGGATTTGGAAGGCAATCATTCTTGATCTTCTTCCCAAGGGTTTGAATGTTGCAGATAAGGTATGGTTGCAAAACATTTTCTTCTTTTTCCAGGATTTTTTTTACTAGTTTCAAAAAAAAAATTACATAAGTGAGTGATTTGAATTTACATTGGTGTTTTAAGTTCATGGAAGTACCAGCATTTGATTTTGAGATATAAGTTGTAGAACCAAATAGGTGTTTTAAGATTGAACCAACATTACATGTAAGTTGTTAGAAAATAATTTTCGAGACGAAAAATGCCCAAGGATTGAAACCTTTTGGCTTAAGTCATTTGAAATGACTAAGATATGAATGATGCTTTGCTTGTAATGTAGGACTAAAGACACTTTGAGTGATATAAAAGTATGCAGCCATATGAAAATCTTCACAGCCTTATTTTATCGACATGTTTGTTATTTTGAATTATTGGTGCATTGAGGTGCATACTTTACAGTGGCATGTACTATCTTGTACGTTTGTCGGTAGTTTTGGATTAGGAACATACTATTTGGAGCCTTGACCCTAGAGTGCATATTCATATATGTGGTCTCACAGCGCATATGTTAACCAAAGTTCAATGATCAATTTGTTGAAACACTTAAAAGTCTTGGCTGTCTAGGCTCTGCTCTCAGGTTGTTCTGCTGGTGGTCTCGCGACATTCTTGCATTGTGATAACTTTACTAGCTTTTTACCCAAGACTACCAGTGTGAAATGCATGAGTGATGCTGGATTTTTCCTTGATGTGTAAGTGATTCTCCATTCCTTACCATTCACACGCGAACACAAATGTCGTATGACCTGTTTTAGTCTAATTGTTCTATGGTCTAGCGGTTTTTATTTTCTTTCATATTTTTAATCCCTTTTCAGAAGAGACATTAACTTGCAACACACAGCAAGGTTGTTTTTCGAAAAACTTATTGTTCTACAGGTTTGTCTTGCTTCACTATCTCTTGCCCAAGAAGGCTAGAATTCATTGTATTATGACTTATATGAGTATTCGACTATTGGTATATGAATGCTGAGAAGTGAATTTACAGGGGTGCAGAACAATTTCTAAATGAAAACTGTACTAGTTCACGTTACTATCCATATCAGGTACAAGTCCACTAAACTGAATATAGTTTGTCGTATGAATAAAGGTTTCAGAGTTCTTTATGGTGGGTCTCATATGTTCTTTCTTTCTTATAGTGCTTCTTCCCACAATATGCTTTGCCTTATGTCAAAGCACCATATTTCATCCTAAATTCGGCTTATGATGTGTTCCAAGTAAGAATGTAGTATGTTGCTTCCCTGGAACTGCTAAACTTCAAATTTATTCTGCTTTGTATTCTTTTGGAAAAAATTTTGACCGAACTCTTTTTCTCGTTTCGTTATTTTCTTACAGTTTCATCATAATCTCGTTCCACCTTCCACTGATTTACGTGGACATTGGATGCGATGCAAACTCGATCCTGCAGCGTGTAACCTACATCAGCTAACTATTTTACAAGGTTGTTCTTTATCTCTAAGCGCGGATATCTTTCTGATATATATCTTAACTGTATTTTCCTTTAGATCCTCTATTGACTGTGCTGATTAGAGCTCTCAATATCAAATCTACAGGTTTCAGATTTGAAATGCTTAAAGCTTTGTTATACTTTTATGAGTACTCTAAAACCGGAGGGATGTTCTTAAATTCATGTTTCGCTCATTGCCAAAGTGAGTCCCAAGACACATGGTTTTCTCCAGATTCCCCAAGAGTTCACAATAGGGTATGTAAACTTCAGCTTTGCTCATTTAAGCACATTTTGCATAACGCATTCGTATTTAGCTGCACATTTTGCTTACTCACCGTACAAACTTGAAATTCTTTTACTCTCTCGATGAAATTTGTGTAGTTTTCTAGACACAATCGAGTTCGGATATATAGAACTAACAATGAGATTATAATTTTTCACAGACGATAGCAGAGTCAGTTGGCGATTGGTACTTCGAGAGAAGGGTAACCAAGTTGGTTGACTGTGCATATCCTTGTGATAATAGCTGCCACAACCTTATACCACAGAATGAGGTACAACACTATCCAACTAACTATTCTTGCTAAATTTTGCTACATGTTAAGTATTTTTCGTACATGATTTTGATAATTGCGTTTACTATGCCAGGCTAAAGGATATCCATACATTGACAATGACTTCTGATGAAGTTGATTCTTGATTTCTTCGAGTGTGAATTCAGTCTCGATATTATTGTCATTATTCATTGATCTTTACAGTATAGATGGATACAAAGAAATTTGTTTTAGAACGAAGTTGAGTTGAATAGATTAAGAAAATCCTTATCATATGCCAAAGTAGTGAATAAGAATTTAGAAAGCTTCTGGTAAAAGAAAGTATATGGAAATTGATTGAGGTAGTTTATCTGACACCGATAGTCATCGTTCGCGCATCAACAATACTCAGAATGGTCTGTCTTACAAATATAGAGTTGTAAAATGAAGTTACATTATCTTCTTTGATGCCATTAGTGTACAAAGTTTCCAGTAACCTGCACTGCTTTAATTTTCTTTGAGCTTGTTGCTTGTTACTTACCGAATTGTAAAACAAGTCTGCACTTTGATATTTGTAATTGTTTCTTACATATGCCAACTTACTGCCGTTCTAATCCGGCCACAGCTGCCAAATACCTGCCATTTCGCCAGTATTCTCTCCCAAGCCAAATTTTGGCAAAGACTAAAAAAATTTACCACTGTGACCCAACGGTTATTCTGTGACCCAAAAATTTCTCACAGTTTAGAATTCTTACCGTGATCTAAAATTTCTGTCCTAATCTAATACCTGCTATGCAACTCAGAATCTATTCCATGACCTAAAAATTGGCCCTTGGCTCTCTACATACGTAATAACTTTGAAGTTATATCTAGTTTTTATGCTTCAAAAACGAAAAACAAAATCAAAGTTACACGTAGAAAATGGTGTTTTGATAATATTTTAGATGTTAAATTTCAGATCTAATTAAGTTGAAAAGTCAAAAATTAGTTTAGGAATACAAATTTAGTATGATTTTTAAAAGTAAAAAAAAAATAATTTTTTTAGAGAAAAATATTTATGTTTATAACTAATACTAAAAAAATACTCTTTCCGCACTTATTATACACGAAATTTTAAATTTTGTTTGTCCTATTATAAATTGGCGGAACCCTTTTTCCTAGATAACTTTTTTTATATATACTTTTATTTATAGTATATGAATAATTGTATTATATATATATATGACAAATGTAAAACGTGAAAAATATGAAAATTTATGAATTTAAAGTATTTTTTTAATATAAGAGAATTAATCCCCTTTGCCTATATTTATAATACAAAAGGTATATGATTTTGGTGGTTGAAATCAAACACGTGGCATTCATTGATTTACGAGGACAAAGCCGTAGATGAGTTTTTGGGGATACATGAACCAGACCTAAGAGTATTTTTCTATTAATTATGCGGGACAGATTTGGCTAAAATCTTGGACATTTATCAATTTTAGTATTTAATTTATTAGGATAATTTGTTGTATTTTTTGAGCATGTCAAGGTTATAACTCTAAAGGTGTCACTATATGTGTACAAAAGTCTCATCAAAATAAAATTAACACAAAAATCTCAAATAAACTAAACAGTCTAAACTACCTTTGTTCTAATTCATCACGAATAACTGAATAAAAATCACCACATTATATTCCAATATAGATCTTCATCCGTAACAGCCAAATCCATTAAACCCTCTCCTTATTATTTTCTTTAAAATCCAAAAACTTTCAGATCTGTGAAAATCACCCTCAACTTTTCGATTTTCTCTTCTTTAATTCTTACTTACTTCAACCAATGGAATCATTTTCTGAACCATAACTATAAATCGAACCATTTCTAAAGCCGAATTTCTGACGTACATCGTCTCAAAAAACAAGATGATGAAAAAATAAAATAAACATGAGAAAAGTAAAGATGAAAAGTTAAAGAAAACAGTGATACAAACTCCAAAAGGTAAGATTCGTATCAACTAATTTTGCATATTTAGCTTTCTTTAAGCATCAATGATTTTTGGTTTAAACTGTGTTGCTGATGTTAATTCTTTTTTGATGAAATCAACATGTATCCATAATATTTGGTTTCTCCATTTATTTTCATCTGTAATTTTGATTATACTCCCTCCGTTTCAGCAAAAGTGTTACTATCACTTTTGCTGAAACGGAGGTAGTAATTTTTGTAATTTGTGTTTGTCACAATTTTATAATTACGTTTCATCTGTCATATAAGTGTTTCATCAGTGATTTTTCTTCACGGTTTCATAATAATGGTTTTATCTGTTTTCCCTTGATTATCCATAATTAGGTTTCATCTGTTTGTAGCATAATTAGGTTTAGGTTTCATCTGTTTTCACTTGATTGTTCAAGATTCAATTTTAAAACTCTATTCGTGTTTTTACTTAATGACTTTTTTGATGGAAACAATTTTGGTTTCATCATTTTTACTTATGGTTGGAACAAACAGTTTTTATTTAATGACTTCTTTGATGGAACAAATCATTTTTACTTCTGATTGGAACCAACTCTGTTGATGTTTTTACTTATTGGTTTCTTTGATGAAACTAATTCTGGTTTCATCATTTTCACTTGTGGTTGGAACCATTTTTTGTTGGTGTTTATGGTTTACTTATTGTTTAACAACGATGAAAAGACTTACAGAACCGTATAGGTTCTTGTTGCATCATTTTTGTGCGGAGGCACTTGCCATAAAAGCTTTGATACAAAAAAAAAACGAAGATAACACCGGAAAGATCATGATTTCTCTCTGAGTATGATTTATTTTTGTTTACCAATAAATCCAAGATGTGACATTTGCCATTGGATTTATTATTTTTTTACAAGTGGTTCAAAGCTTTTTATCTTGGATTTATTGGTAAATAGAGGTGCTCCTAAACATCTGTCGGCTAAGGATATTGCAATTATTCGTAGAAATTTTACAACATTTTTTATGTCAACATAAGTTTTGGGACAAAAAAAACCCAGATTTTGCAAGCTTAATTAACTTCCCAGAGACTCTACTAAAGTCAATAAACATTTAACAAGATTATTGTAAGTATTTATATTAGCATCACATAAAAATAAAGTCGTCGTCCGTAAACAATAAATGACTCATAGATAAGGCATTTTTACATATTTGAATACCTCTAATTAGGCATATAGCCTCAGAGTTTAGGATAGTTCTAGATAAAGCTTCAATACAAGTAAGAAACAAATAAGGGGAGATTGGATCTCCATTCTGGAGCCCCCTAGAGGATTTAAATAACTCAGTTGACGAACCATTTAATAAAACAGAAACGGATTGTTGTTGAAATGCATTCGAGAGACCAAATTACACAATTTATTAGAAAATCCTTTTTTTTTCTTCATTATATCTATTTGAAAGTTTCATTCTACTCTGTCAAAAACTTTTGACATATCTTTTTTAAACCTATTAAACCTTTTTTGTTATCTTTTTTCCTTATAATATGAATTAAATCGTGTACAGTTATTATTTTACCCGAAACCTGCCTTCCAGGGATGAAAGAAGATTGGAAATGGGATATTTATTTTTCCTAGAAGTCATTTTATTATGTTGGCTATTAGTTTAGAGATTATTATATAGATGGTGTTTCCTAAAGCTATATGTCTGAATCAACGGGATTGAGAGTTTTATGAATAAGAAAAATGAATGTTGCATTTATCTTTTTAGTAAATGACCAATAGAGAAGAAAGATTGGATCATTTTTGTAAGGTCATGTGACATATGATTTCCCAATTTTATTAGAAGAAAATAGGAGGGAAATCATCCGGACACAGACTTTTATCTGGGTCCATACTAAGCAATGTTTTCCCAATTTCAGTCATCATAGGAATTTCACACAACATGTTATTATCAGATTCAGTAACATTTTATGGGATCATAACTATCATTTTACTGACAATAGTAGGGTTGACAATAATATCTACATTCTTTAAATGGTTAATGAAACAATTTATTAATTTTATCTTCACACACTATTGCTCCACAAAATCCCTTGCAAGGTCTCACGTTTTTTACTTGATGCTCGATGAATATAAATCGCTCAACTCTATATTATCAATAGAATAATCAATAGATTAATTTAATTACGAACCCAAACAATCTAGAAATCAATCATAAACCTTATGAAGACAAGCGGAAAGATGATTAAAACTTCAAATAAACTTGTATAAATAATCAAGCTTCATGTTTAGAACATTGAACTCATCCTTAATCAAAAAAATAATTAACTACTCATATTACAAAGAAGAAGAAAAAGAAGAAGAAGAAGAAGAAGAAAAATGGTTTCCCTCTAAAGGAGTAAACCTTAGGTTTAAGATGTAGAAGATATGATATGAGATTAGAGATCATTTGTTGAGTCTTAGATTCTTCTGACCCTCAACTATTCTCTCTTTCCAGGGTTTAAATTTTTTTTGGGGACCAAGTTTCCTCAATTTAGAATACAAAAACATATCAAAACGAACCCCACAATTTTGCCACGATCAGTGTGGCCGATTCTCATGAACCATGTCGACTTTAGGACCAAAATAGATCCAACTTTTTGCTCTGAAAGTCGCTCCAGTCAACATGATCGATTTTCTAGGAACTATACCGACAGGGACTTTAAAAAAAAATCTCTTCCCTAAATAATGTTATGGTGGGCATGGTTGCAACTATGAAGATTTTCATGTTGTAAACGGTTGTTTCTTGTTTCGGCTCTTTTGTCTATAACTTTTTCATCCGACCTCGAAATGGTGATCTCATTATTTTTGTGTTGGCTTCGTCAAAAGATATCTAAAGGTGAATACTTATGGTTTTAAAGGTTCAATTCACGTTCTTGAGTTTTAGATGTTTTTTGCATATTTTTATCGCATTTCTTCCATTTTTCTTGGCTTTTAGACTCTTACACAGTTAGAGCACTTCACTTATTAGCTCTTGTATAGCCATTTTCACTCTTGTTTGCATGATTCACCTAACATGAGATACAAGATAGAAAACAAGAGTAATATAATGCAATTCACATGAAAAATGGCAGATAAACGAACGAGTTAAATACTAAAATAATGTAGATTATGCACTTATATATCACAAGGTGTATTAGATAAAAAAACTCGGACATTATCAAAAAAAAAAGAAAAAAAATTCGTTCACGTTGCTCGAGCATTTTTGATCTAACATTCCATCACCACTTATCATTTGAAATATAAAGGACATTTAATTAATCTATTTAGTTTGGACAGATTTTTTAGTTAACAAAAAAGTATTCATAAATATTATTACAAGTTATAACAGTTATATGTAAAATGGTTAGTTATGATGGTGCTATACAAGGATGAAATCAGGGCCTGATTTATCCTGATTCTTGTCCCACCCAAAAACTTATATTTTTATAAATCTATTTCATTTCTAGAAAATAATAATTCTAAAAATTAGGTTTTAATCCGGGTAAATTTTTAGCAGTCCCACACTTTGTTGGTCTTTTAGTTCCGCCATTGGTGCTATGAGAAAATGCTCCAGCAGCACGCTCAAGAATACTTTGAAACAAAAACATAAAGAAATGTATCCGTTACTGATTTGGAGGTTGAAGTTTTTAAAGCTGAATCAAGATCAAGTGGATTGCTGGTTTGTTTCTGTTACGGTGCAAAATGCAATATAGACGAAACCAGGTCCTAACCATTGATGTGCTAATCAATATAAATTGATTTACAGATAATTAAGGATAAGATAAAGACAATAATAAAAACAATAGACTGAATATATCTCAGCCTATATTGAATTATGCTATTAGAATTGT